>JAFLJL010006444.1:0-7500 GCA_018398815.1 Conus ventricosus
GAGTAGAGAGGATGAGAGATGTGTGTGTGTGTGTGTGTGTGTGTGTGTGTGTGTGTGTGTGTGTGTGTGTGTGTGTGGAGAGAGAGAGAGAGAGAGGAGAGAGAGAGAGAGAGAAGAGAGAGAATTGCATGTGTATGAGAGTGACACTGACACTGACATAATGTCATTGCCATCAGCAAAAAGCCTGTTGGCAAAGAGATATCATGAGTAATATCTAGCAACAGCGGTATGTGTGTGTGTGGTGTGTGTGTGTGTGTGTGTGTGTGTGTGTGTGTGATGTGTGGTGTGTGTGTAAGAGAGAGAGAGAGAGTATCGGAACAACTTTACTACTGCCCTAAAACAACACCGCTAAACACCGAAGACCATACACTTAGCACGAAATGTCAGTACCACTGTTGAACATCAAACACCGATACACTTAGCACGAAATGTTCAGTACCACTGTTGACACATCAAACACCGATACACTTAGAGGGAAATGATAGACAACACCACGAAATATGAAATATCAATACACCGAGCACGATATATTCAACGCCGCCGCAACTTATTGCAGACCAGTGTGCTGAGAAGGATGTAGTCAACAACACCACTAAATATGAAATATCACACACACCGAGCACGATATATTCAACGCCGCCGCAACTTATTGCAGACCAGTGTGCTGAGAAGGATTAGTCAACAACACCACTAAATATGAAATTCAACACACCGAGCACGATATATTCAACGCCGCCGCAACTTATTGCAGACCAGTGTGCTGAGAAGGATGTAGTCAACAACACCACTAAACATCACAGATCAATACACTTAGCTGGAACTGTTCAGTGCCATTGCTCATCACCAAAGACCAATAGCCAAGACGGATATGTTCAGTACCACTTCTCGTCACTAAAGACCAATACGCTCAGAGGGCTATAGTCGACACTAATAAACAACAACAACAACTACTACTACTACTACTACTACTCTGCTACTACTACTACTACTACTACTACTATTTACAATTGCTACCACAGCTTCGAAGGCATTTTTTACAGTTGCAATTGCTGCTGAAGGGAACTCCAATGCGTATTTCTTCACCACTGGATCCTCTTACATTCATCTTTACCCTTTTCTTTTTTTTGTATCGTCTTTGTCTTCAGGAATCGTCCATGTCGATTCGAAAGACGCGAGCGCAATGGGACCTCTTCACAGCAGAGTGTTCCGTGACGGCAGCAGCCTCTCAGGAAGAGACGAAGCCCGGCCCGTCAGCCGCGTGAAGAGGCAGCTGACCTACTTCTTCCTGACCATGATGGGCAAGAAGGGCATCCAAGCTTTCGTGGAGAACACCAGCCCCGAGCTCATGCCCAGCTTGATCGACCCCGTGGGGCCTGAGGAGATCCTGTACATCGTGTCCTGTCTGGAGGACCGCCAGATCATGCGGGTGCTGAACGCCCTGCCCCCGGCCTCCATTCTCAAGCTGTCCAAGAAGCTGACCTCGGACCAGCTGATGGAGCTGCTGAGCTACGTCCCCGCGTGGGGTCTGGCCGAACTGACGGCGGCCTTCAGTTCTGAGGAGCTGAAGCAGCTGGTGGTGCTGCTGCCGCCCGAGGGGATCGTGAACATGACCAGGACCTTGCCTCCCGAGCAGACCCTCAAGATGATCCGGTCCATGCCTCCGGAGGCCGTGGTGAACATGACGCGGACCCTCCCGCCGGAGACTCTGACGGAGCTGATGACGGCTTTGCCCCCGCGGAGCATGGTGCCTGTCCTGACCTCCTTCCTCCCCAAGCCATTCAAGAGCTCGTGGCTAACCTCCCGCCGGGATTCCTGCAGTCCTTCGTCACGGGCCTGAGCCCCGCGGAGCTGGGTCAGATCGTGCAGAACGTCACCGACCGACAGATGATGAAGCTGCTGACGTCCTTTCCCGTGGAGTACGCGCCCAACGTCAGCAGCCTGCTGAGGCCCGAAGTCATCAACGCCGTGCTGGACTCCCTCCCCAAGGACCTGGTGGGGAACCTGACCACGCTGCTGCCCCCTGAGATGCTCTCCAACATGATTTCGGCCGTCCCCGAGGACACGCTGCTGATGGTGACGTCCATGGTGTCCCCGAAGCAGGTCGTGGACATCGTCAGCTCGATACCGTCCGCCTCCTGGCCTACTCTCCTCAAGGCCGTGCCTCCGGACCTACTGGCCACCGTCACCACTTCCCTCCCCGTGGACAACATCGTCAACATCACAGTGGCCCTGGCTGAACGTCCCGGGGTGATGACTGCCATGCTCACCTCTCTGATGTCTCCGCAGCTCGTGGATCTCGCCAGCAACGCCTCGCGTTTCTTCCCGCGCGAAATCGTCCTGGAAATTCTGGAGAAGCTTCCCAATGACACGTTCGGGAAGCTGGCCGCGGCTTTTCCCGTGCGGAAGGCGTTCGCGTTCGTGAAATCTTTCTCAGGTGAACTCGCCGGTTTCAACGTCACGGAGTTGCTGCAGGACATCCCCGAGGGGTTGTTGAAGAAAGTTGTGACGGCCGTTCCGCCTGAGGTGATCGCCGACCTGTCCTCACAACTGACCACCAATCAGCTGAAGAAGATGATACGCCTCGTCACGCCGGACCTTCTGAAACTGCTGACGACCCTCGTTCCGCCCAAGGTCATGATCGACATCACCGCGTCACTTCCGGAGAGCGTCATGTCTAAGGTGCTGCAAGTGCTCTCCCCTTCGCACTTCCGGAATCTGGTGAAGGCCGTTCCCATAGCGACCATGCAGTCTCTGGTGACGGAGATGCTGTCGGCCGAACCGAGTGGCGGTCTCCTCGGAACGGCTTCTGGCCGGCACCCGGAAAATAGCCAACATCCTCAACTCCGTGCCACCGGAGACCGTGACGCGTCTGATCAAAGCCATCCCTCGTGACGTGCTGGTTGCGTCATCAACTCTTTGCCGGCTGACGTCATGGCGAGGGCGGCGGCCATCATGGCGGGGGAGGAGGGGGGACCCATGCTGCTGCAGGCTATGCCGCTGGAGGCTCCGGCCTACGCTGTGTCCATCATCCCTCCTGAGACCATCGCCAAGGTGCGTGTGTGTGTGTGTGTGTGTGCTGTGTGTGTGTGTGTGTGTGTGTGTGTCTCGTGTGTGTGTGTGTGGGTGTGTGTGTGTGTGTGTGTGTGTGGGTGTGTGTGTGTTGTGTGTGTTGTGTGTGTGTGTGTTGCGTGCGTGTGCGTGTGTGTGGTGTTGGTTGTGTGTGTGTGGTGTGTGTGTGTGTGCGCCGCGCGCCGCGCGCGCGCGCGCGTGTGTGTGTGTGTGTGTGTGTGTGTGTGTGTGTGTGTGTGTGTGTACGCCGTGTCCATCATCCCTCTGAAACCATCGCAATGGTACGTGTGTTGTGTGTGGTGTGTGTGTGTGTGTGTGTGTGTGTGTGTGTGTGTTGTAGTGTGTGTGTGTGTGTTGTATGTGTGTATATGTGTGTCGTGTGTGTGTGTGGTGTGTGTGTGTGTGTGTGTGTGTGTGTGTGTAGTGTAGTGTAGTGTAGTGTAGTGTAGTGTGTGTGGTGTGGTGTGGTGTGGTGTAGTGTATTGTAGTGTATCTGTGTGCGCAGTCTTAGTGCACGCGCGCGTGCCTGCAATGTGTATGCGTATGTATGCGCGCGAATGTGCAGTGTATAGAGCGTGTTTGTAATCGACTGCATACATTTGGAAGTCGCTAATGGCGAATCAAGTAAGTGTAAGCACGTGAACACGGGTAGGGTTCACTAGTCCGAGGGTTTCACTAGTCCGAGGATTTACTAGTCCGAGGGTAGGGTTCTAACCCTAACCCTAACCCTTACCCTGACCCCTAACCCTCGGACTAGTGAACCCTCGGACTAACCCTAACCCTAACCTCGGACTAGTGAACCCTCGGACTATGTGGGACGTTCCAAATCAACACCCTTCGCCTTGTGTCACAATTTCCCGTAGAAGGACCGATTCCAGAGAGACCTGCCAGCACAACTTAGAACAACGACTATTTCCAACCTGTCTCCAGTATCGCGCCCCTCAGCTCAAATCGCAGTGGGCTAAACTGATCCGATCAGTGAGTTTAGGTAATGTTAACATTTGAAGCGGATCCGTCTACTACTCGTCAGCTACTTGATTGTCCCGTGAGGCGTAGTGAGGTGTAGACGTGGAGGGCCCTTCGTTGGCTCATGGTGCGGAATGCATGAAACGCATGTTGCCACCAGATCAGAGCAGGTTTCAAAATGAGTTCACGCGCGAACCCGACTCGAAACCTGTTTCTTATAAAAGGACGTTAGTTAGGGAATTGGTCAATTAGCGTACGCCGTTGCTGTACTCTTATTTGGTCACAAAATTGTGTTTGGACATCTGAATTTGTTTGTTTCCGTATCTCAAAGGTGTTTGATTTTAAGTTTTAGATAAAGCACGATATATCATGAATTTCCCATTGTGGCTATGGTGAAGGAAATATGTTGAACTATCGTGGGGAAATATGACATGGACCGAGAAGACCACGTCAGATAGAAGATAACACGTCATCACTGTGACGTTCAAGTTCGGAGCCTTTGGAACAAACACTGCTTGACTAAAAAGTACGTCAGGTCAGCCCCCACCCCCCCCCCCCCCCCCCCCCCTTCCTCTCCGGAAGTGTTTGACGCAAAGAGCTGGCTGGGAAAGGTCAGTGGACATGCATGCCCTTTACACTGTCCTCTCTGCTGACTAACAAGTGAGCAGTGGATAGATAACTTTGCCCCTTTCACCCACCCCCACTCATCCCTCGTCTGCATACACACACACGCACACACTTACACACACACACACACACACACACACACACACCAATCGCCGCCCCCTCCCATCTCGTCCTTTAGGTCAAAAAGTAAATGAATATATTCCTGCCCAGTTCCATCAAGTTAGAATCAAAACGCACCCACCCTTTATGTTCTTTTCCCTTCAATGAGAATTTTGTCCCGTCTATAAAATTTACAAAACTCCAGCCAGCCAGCCAGCCAGCCCGCCCTATTTCCTCAACCTACCTATCCTTGCCTGTCACATTCTCGCTTCCATAATCTCAGTAGGAAGGAGGGTGGTGGAGGAGAAAGGAATAGAATGGTGGTGGGGAGGGGGAAGGGGGAACACATACTCATGGACATTTGAATCGGAAAGGAACCAGCATATTGAGTGAATGCGTGAATGAGACACCTACAAAGTTGTAACCACGATACCCTCTTCTTCATAGATTCTCTCTATTTCTATTAATTCATTACTTCGTCAGTTTTCATTTTGAATCATGCGCTGTGTGGTCTCGAAACTTAACGGATGTGGGCAGCGTATATGGACCATTCCGTACGCAGTGACATCTCGATGACACTGCCAGTGTGGTTTTGTCAGTAACAACAGCAGGACAGAACAATGGCCTTCACCTACACTCTCAGCTAAACAGCTGGCATTTGTTAATTGTATTCAGGTTTGATGTTCAGAGCCAGCGAAGGTCATATGACAGATGGGGGGGGGGGGGGGGGGGAGTATGGGAGGGGGAACGGCAATCAACCGGGCTGGAAGGGCGATGGTAAGTAACCTATCACTAAATTAGCACACCCAAACCCACCAGAACGACAACATGTTAAAAGATCCAGTGAAAATATAGGAACTTGTTACGTTGGGCGCTATGTCAGGGGATTCACCCACCCCCCACCCCCATCCCCCCACCCCCCCCAAAAAAAAACAAACAAAAAAACCACATCTCCCTGCAGAACTCGCAGCAAGACAGAACAACAATAGCTGAGCTAGCCAGACACGCTGATTGAGATTGAAAAATTTATCCTTACCACCCATTTTTTGTTGGGGGGTGGGGGTGGGTGGGGAACCAGGTGGTGGACGCCGTCCCGAGCCGCACGATCTCCTCCTTCGGAGCGCACGCCATCCACGTCCCCAAGGAGCGCATCGTCAGGTTCTTCAAGCTGGTGCGGGTGGGCACGCTGAAGAACATCATCACCAAGCTGCCTCCCAGGGTGATCCAGAAGCTGGCCAGCTCCATGCCGCCGGAGGCCGTGGGCAGGATGGCCCTGACCTTCACCCCGGTGTCCGTCACGCCCTTCATGCAGTCGTTGAGGCCCCGGGACCTCAGAAGGCTGATCAGGCGAGTTGGTGGATGTTGTTGTTGGTGGTGGTGGTGGATGTTGTTGGTGATGTTGGTGGTGGTGGATGTTGTTGGTGGTGGCGGTGGTGGATGTTGTTGGTGGTGGTTGTTGTTTTTGTTGGTTGTTGTTGGTTGATCTTGTTGGTTGATCTCGTTGGTTGTTATTGGTTGTTGTTGTTGTTATTGGTTGGTGGTGGTGGTGGTGGTGGTGGATGTTGTTGGTGATGTTGGTGGTGGTGGATGTTGTTGGTGGTGGCGGTGGTGGATGTTGTTGGTGGTGGTTGGTGGTTGTTGTTTTTGTTGGTTGTTGTTGTTGATCTTGTTGGTTGATCTCGTTGGTTGTTATTGGTTGTTGTTGTTGTTATTGGTTGGTGGTGGTGGTGGTGGTGGTGGTGGTGGTTGGTGGTGGTTGTTGTTGGTTGATCTTGTTAGTTGCTATTGGTTGTTGTTGGTTGTTGTTGCTGGTTGTTGTTGTTGGTTGTTGTTGCTGGTTGTTGTTACTGGTTGTTGTTGCTGGTTGTGTTGTGTTGGTTGTTGTTTGTTGATCTTTTTGGTTGTTGTTGGTTGGTGGTGGTGGTTGTTTTTGGTTGTTGTTGCTGGTTGTTGTTGGTTGGTGGTGATGGTGGTGGTTGTTGTTGGGTGAGATTGGGGGTGGTAGTTTGGCGGTGAGGATTAAAAAAAAAAAGCTGGTTGTGGAAGGATGTGGAAACACATGAGTGATGCGTGAATACATACGCGCGCACACGCACACATACACACATACACACACATGCAATCGCACACATACATTACGTAAATACAGCCACACATATGTACATACATGCATACATACATATATGCATACTTTCATACATACAAACATACGTACGTACGTACGTACGTACGAACAAACGAACACACATACGTACATGCGCACATACATTCATAGGCTTACACACGCGCGCGCGCGCGTGCACACACACACACAACACACACACACACACACACACACCACACACACACACAGCACACACACACACACACACACACACACACATATATATATATATATATATATAGATCAAAGTGATTAAAATACCCAAAATGATTTTTTGAGTGCTCGACCCCTTGGGGAGCAACATTTGTTAAAATAAGGTACTAAAAAGAGAAATCGACAAATTTGTTCTAGCGGCGTTGCGCTGTCATCAGGATGGTTTTTGTTTGCCCACCGCCGATGTTATATAGCGTGTGGGCTCCCGTTTGCGGTTGTTTGCACGTGCGGGTTGGCTGCACGTGTTTTTGGGGGCTTTCAGGTTTTGTTTTGGATGTGTTCACTAACAACGATTTCCATTTATGCCTGCAGTTGTTTACTATTTCTGTTTTGGTGTTTAAAGTTGCTAAGTGTGGTTTGCA
>JAFLJL010006444.1:20658-28158 GCA_018398815.1 Conus ventricosus
GATCGGTACGCGTGAGTAGATGCATATGTATGTATGCATGCATGCATGTATGTATGTATGTATGTATGTATGTATGTATGTATGTATGTATGTATGTATGTATGTATGTATGTATGTATGTATGTATGTATGTATGTATGTATGTATGTAAGAATACAGACACATCCGCGCTTGCGAGCGAGCAAACGAGAGAGAGAGAGAGAGAGAGAGAGAGAGAGAGAGAGAGAGAGAGAGAGAGAGAGAGAGAGAGAGAGAGCGAGAGAGAGAGCGAGAGAGAGAGAGAGAGAGAGAGAGAGAGAGGAGAGAGAGAGAGAGAGAGAGAGAGAGAGAGAGAGAGAGAGAGAGAGAGAGACAGACAGACAGACAGACAGACAGACAGAAGACAGACAGACAGACAGACAGACAGACAGACAGACAGACAGAAGGACGACGATTTCAGGCCAAGGCGTACTCTGACATTTTGTCGTTTTCATGCATGCATCATTTCAAGACATATTAGCACCATCAAATTAACACAACCATACTGTAGTTCTAATACCGACAAGCGGACTATTCATACATCAGATAATGCCATATTTGGTAGTCAATCAATGTTGTGTGTGTGTGTGTGTGTGTGTGTGTGTGTGTGTGTGTCGTGCGTGCGTGCGTGCGTGCGTGCGTGCGTGCGTGCGTGCGTGCGTGCGTGCGTGCGTGCTGTGTGTGTGTGTGTGTGTGTGTGTGTGTGTGTGTGTGTGTGTGTGTGTGTGTGTGAGAGAGAGAGACAGAGACAGAGAGAGACAGAGAGAGACAGAGAGAGACAGAGACAGAGAGAGACAGAGGCAGAGACAAAGAGAATGACCGCGACAATGACAACGATTCTATACTTTATAACGGTAAAAGGTTTGGAATGGTTTGCCTATTTTTCATACTTGCTGTTACTATTCCACAAAGCTTGTACTGAATGACACAACGTAATGCGTCAAAGCAATGATTACACAAACAAACAAGAACCAACCAACGACACACACAAACAATAACAGCCACCTCCAGAAGGAAGTACTGAAATGAACAATGAAATTAGCAAATGATGGGAAAGCGATTAAAAGCACAGCAACAACAAGAACCACAAAAATAATTAACAACAGGAAAACAGCATATGTAGATGTAGCCAGTCTCATATGGCATTGGTGAATTAAAAAGCAAAAGGTAATGAACACAGAGGACCTTAAAGCAATAACAACAAAAGAATTGCATAGTACACACGTAATATTATTCAATGAAAAAAAAAAGAATGAAAAAAAGAAAAAGAAAAAACGATTAAAATACAGAGAAGAGATAACATATGTTCTCTCTCTCTCTCTCTCCTCTCATCTCTCTCACTCTCTCTCTCTCTCTCTCTCTCTCTCTCTCTCTCTTCTGTTTCCACATAATCAATCAAAGGTCTATACAAATGTAGTAGTCTACTTATTGACTAAGCCTCTCTTTATATTGAATTGAAGTACTTTACATTTTCACCATGTACCTTAAGAATTGTTTTAGAAATGGACATCTTAGAGTGGATAAAGCTAAGTACTGGCTGTACAGTGATGTGGTTATCTGAATTAAAACCATTGAAGTAGAGGTTCTGCATCACATCTGTATGAGACAGACAAGCAAAAGAAAAAAGAAAAAAAGAAAAAAAAAGAAAGAAAGAAAGCAAAGAAACCAAGTACATATAGAGACACATTAAAAAGTCTCTCTGTCTCGCTTACATAGCCTACACATACATACAAATACATATACACGCACGCACGCACGCACGCACGCACGCACGCACGCACGCCACACACACACACACACACACACACACACACACACACACACACACACACACACACACACACACGCGCGCGCGCACGCACACACGCACGTACAGTCAGACACAGACAGACAGACAGACAGCGCGCACGCGGCACTTATTCATACATAGAAGAGAGAGAGAGAGAGAGAGAGAGAGAGAGAGAGAGAGAGAGAGAGAGAGAGAGAGAGAGAGAGAGAGAGGTGTAATGAAGGGTGGAGGAGAGAGGATGAATCATGGAAGAAGAAAAAACAACAACGCTCACACAGAAAATAAACCCATAAAAACAAACGTCGGATATGACAACTTGAACAGATACATGGCGATTATAGCGATGATGATGAGACACTGATGATTCTCTTCTTACCTCCCTCCCTCCCTCCCTCCCTCTCTCTCTTTCTCTCTCTCATATATAAATGCTTCACAACAGTACATGACATAATAAACGCTTTGTCGCTCAAACTCAAAAAAAAAAGAAAAAGAAAAAAAAAAGAAGAACGAAATAACTTTTTGTATTGCTTGCATACCTTATTACGAGCTTTTGATCCCCTACCCTCCCGCCCCCCCCCCCCAACCCTGCCACCCCGTACACCCCCCGCTTCCCCCTCATCCACGTTCCCCACCCCACACCCCGAGTTTTTCTTTTTTTCTTTTCTTTTTATAGCTAATCTGAAGAAGAGGAAATTGCTCTAGCGATTTACGGCCCACTAAGCTGCACCCTTGACACGGCCAAAACCAGGTGGCTCGTCACCATGAAAAATGATTATTTTGTCCCCTTTTTTCACTCTTCTCCCCTCTCTCTTTTTTACCCCTCCCCTTTTTCTCTCTCTCTCTCTCTCTCTCTCTCTCTCTCCCCCCCCTCGGGGCCCCCCCCTCTTTTCTCTCTTCCTCTGCCTCTCTCATTTCTCTTTCTCTCTCTTCTCTCCCTCTCTCTCTCTCTCCTCCTCTTCTCTCTCTCTCTTTTCTGGAAATGTGTGCGTGTGTATGTTTCCGAATTTCCCGTATATATTTGTCATTTTCCCTTTTCCTGTCTGTTTTTTAATACGGCTAATTATTGGCTTTTTATTTCCCTTTCCCCTTTTTCCAAATCATTACATTCATGCTTTTCCCCCCTCCCCCTTTCCCCACCCTCTCTCTCTCTTTCTCTCTCCCCCTCTCTCCCCCCTCCCCCTCTCCCCCCTCTCTCTCTCTCTCTCTCTCTTTTTTTTTTTTCCCCCCCCCCCCCCCCCCCCCCCCCCCCCCCCCCCCCCAAAGTCATCTCATTTTTGCTTAATACGTTGGGACGTATTTTCATCCCTTGCGAAAAATAAATGCATGTTGTCCTCCCCCTCTCTCTCCCCGCTTTCTCTTCTCTCTTTTCCCCTCTCCCCTCTCTCCCCCCATCCTCTCTCTCCCCTCTCTCTCTCCCCCTCTCTCTTCTCCCCTCTCTCTTTTTCCTCTCTCTCTCTCTCTCTCCCCTCTCCCCCATCGTGAAAACCCGGCCCGTGAATTTGTGGGGTTCAAAAAAAATTTTACGAAAACCTTGTCAAATTTCACTTCACTGTCTGTTTTAAAACCTCCAATGTGTACGTTGTAGTACATTTACTATTTTTTCCCCACCCACCTCATTTCCCTACACCCCTCTCCCCTTCCTCTTCATTTTATTTTTTCTCTTTTTTATTTCTTTTATTTTTTTTTTTATTTTTTTTAGTTGTTTTTTGGGGTTTATTGTTTTTTCTTATTTTTTGGGGGGGGGGGGTTTTCTTTTAATCTTCTATTTTCTTTTGATTTTTCCTCTAGATTACAGCCCGCTTTGCTTCTTCTTTGTTTTTTACATTAATTGTTTTCACTCCCTTTGTAGCCCCTACTCAGGGGGAGGCCGGGGATGAAAAAAAAGCACGTTAGTGCTTATCTTTAAACCTTAAAAAATAAAGAATTTTGTTTTGTCTCTCTCTTCTCCCCCTCCCCTCTCTCTTTCTCTCTCTCTCTCTCTTCCCTCCCTCTCTCTCTTTCTCTCCCCCCTCCCTCCCTCTCTTTTTCTTTCTTTCCCCTCTTTTTTCTTTTCCCCTTTCCCCTCTCTTTCTCTCTCTGTCTTTCTGTCTGTTTTTCTGTCGGTCTCTCTCTCTCTCTCCCCTCCCTCTCTTTTTTCTCTCCCCTCCCCCTCCCCCCCCCTCTCTTTTTTTTCCCCCTTTCCCCCTCTCGCTCCCTTTTCTTCTCTGTCTCTTTTTCCCTCTCCGTCTCTCTGCGTCTGTCTGTCTGCCCTTGTCTGTCTGTTTTTGTCTCCTCCCCTCTCTCCCCTCTCTCTCCTCTCTCTCTCCTCTCTTTTCCCCCCTATCTCTCCCAAACTTCTTCCCCCCCCCTTCCCTTCTTCCTCCCTCCTCTTTTTTTTCCCCTTTTCTCCCCCCCCTCCTTTTTTCCCTTTTTCTCTCTCCCCTCTCCTCTCTTTCTTTCTCTCTCTTTTCTCTCTCTTTTTCCCTTCTCTATGTATCTCTCTCTTTTCTCCCCTTTTCCCCTCTCCCCCCCCCCCCCCCCCCCCTCCGTTTATCCTTCTCTCCCCCCTTTCTCTCTCCCCTCTCTCTCTCTTCTCTCCCCTTCTCTCCTTTCCTCCCCCCTCTCCCCCCTCTCTCTCCCTCCCCCTCTTTCTCTTTCTCCCTCTCTCTCTCTTTCTCTCCCCCTTTTCTCTTTCTCTCTCCCCTTTCTCTCTCATTCTCTCTTTTTCCCCCTCTCCCCTCTCTTTCTCTCTTTTCCTTTTCCCCTCTCCCTCTCCCTCTCTCTGTCTTGTCTTCTCTCTTTCTCTCACCCCCCTCTCCCCACCCTCTCCTCCCCCCTCTCTCTCTCTCTCCCCCTTTTCTCTCTCCTCTCCTACAATTTTTCTTGTAGTTCTAACTCTTCCTCCAAGGGAAATTTGTTTCTCCATTTTCTACTGTCTGTGTTCCCCCCCCTTCCCCCTCCCCCTTCCTCCCCCCCCCAGCCCTTAATGCTTTTTGTTAGGGAAACGACAATCATAGTATGGGCGGCGAGTCACTTTTCAAAAGGGAAAGGGAAGTTTGTAACTAACGTTCAAACACGTCGTCAAAACGCACAAAAAAAACAAACTTAAAAACCCAACACACACACACACACACACACACACACACACACACCCCAACAACACGCACGAAACGCACACACACACAACCAACACACACACACACAACCACCCCAACACACACACATATGACACACACAAAACACACCCACACACCACACCCCACACACCCCACACACACCCCACATGCAAAAACATATCCCAACACACGCACAAACGCACGCGCACACTCCCCTCTGCCTTTATTCAATTTTTAAAAGGTTTGCGCCAGTCTTGAAAAAAAGTTACTCTGTGTTAGGTTTTCTTATGGGAGAAAAACCCCAATCCCCCCACTTGTTTACGGGTTTTAGCAAACAATGGGTCAAAGTTGCAATGTGATTTTTAAGGAAATTTGGGTACTTTTTGGGTAAATTTTAAAAAAATGTTTTTAACCAAACTTGATGAGAAACCCAAAAATTTAAATTAACCCTTGATTTTGGGGGCGAACATAGTTCTTGAACAATTTTTTTTTTTTCCTTTAGTATCTTTGGGATTCCCGGGTTTAAAAAGGGAAATTAAAACTCCAAAAACACCCAAGTCCCGAATTTTTTTTTTTTAATTTTTTTTTTTTTTTTTCATATAAAAGTTTCGTGAAGAGTTTTTATTCCGTCTGTTAAATCAATTTTTACGGTTTTTGGGGGAATTCCCCAAATGAAATGAATGAAGGGGAAAAATGAACATATCTGGTAAACCCCATAATGTACTGGTCCCTTTCCCTAATATTTTTTTTGAAAATTTTTCTACAAACAAAAAACAAAAAAAAAAAAAACCCAAAATAAAAAACCCAAAAAAACAAAAACAAAAACAACAAAAAATCACAACAAAAAAAACATTTTTTTTTTTAAAAGTGGTGCTTCGCTTTTTAAAATCATTTTTCCCCCCCGTTTTAATTAAACTTTAAGAAACAAAGGGTTTTAATTTTCCAAAAAGCGCCTTTTTAAAAGGAAAAATCGCCACTCCCCGATGCAGTTTAAAACCTGTTAAAAAGCCCGAAAATAAAAGGGTTTTGGTCAATCCCTGTTGAAGGTGCATTTTTGTTTAAATGATGATAAGGGTTTTTAGGTATGCTTAGAAGAAGAAAAACTTGGGAAACACTTGAGATTAATGGCGCCCGAAGCGAATCACCCTGCCCAATCACCCAATATTGAAAAACCGGGGGTTTTACGAAACAAGTGGGTAACTCTGCCCCCCCCATAAAGTAAATTAAAAGGCCTATAACTCCAAAAGGGAAAGCTTTCTTACGAAAAGCAAAAACGTCTGGCAGAACTGACAACCCTCCCCAGAACGAATTCCCGCTGTTTCCCGGGTTTCCCCGCCTCATTTGGATTTTTTCCCTTTTAGGACACCCAAACCCGTTTTTTCCCTAAAGCATAGCATCAATTGCTGGGTGACCCCGGAGAAAGGTCCCGTGCCCGGGGAAAGGGAAAACCCACTGACCACAGGGGGGAAGTCCCGTTGGGGCAGTGGGAAAAAACTACAAACTTTGGATTCTCTCTTGAGGGGAAAATAAGACCGTATGGTGAAAGCTTGGGTGTGTCTGGGGGTGGCACTGTCTTTATCTGTCCGTGGGCAAAGGGGGGTTTTGGGGCCCCGTGGGGGGGCTCGGCAGGGCCCGGGGGGTGGTGTTTCTCGCCGGTGGGGTCGCAGTCATGAAATACGGGCTGGGAAAACCCCTGGGGGAAAGCAATTTTTAAGGGTGGAAAGAGTTGCATCCTGCAGGGCTGATTTACCCCTGTTCGGGGCAGTTATGTCCCTTAAAAAAAACTTAAGGAGTGTTTCCCGCGCGTGCCTGAAACCCCTCGTCAACACAGCGCAGGCCTCCAAAGGGGGGTACAGGGCCCGCTCTAAAGGCAGGTGAAGAAAAGTTGGGTTCTCTGGGGCCTCCCCCCGCACCTTCCCGGGTTTTTTCTTTTTCCCTTTTTTTCCCTTTAAATAGGCGACCCCGGAGAAAAAGGGCCAGGGGAAAGGTGAGGAAAAAACCCCCCGACCAAAAGGGGAAATTCCTGTTGGAAAAAGTGGGGAAAAACTACAACTTGGATTCTTCTTTGGGGGACATAAAAAACCCTTATGGTGAAAACTTGGCTGTTTTCTGGAGTGGCACGTCTTAAACTGTTCCGTGGGGATGGGTGGTTGGGGCTGTGGGGTGTGCTCGGCAGCTGGAGGGGGGTGTTTCTCGCCGGTGGGCTCTGCAGTCATGAAATACGGGCTGGTACACCCATGGGGATGCTATTTTAAGGCTGTTATGAGTTGCATCCTGCAGTCTGATTTACCTCTGTTCAGGAGCAGTTATGTCCCTTGATATCTTAATGGAGTGTCCTGCGCGTGCCTGTACCCATCGTCAACACAGCGCAGGCCTCCAAGGTGTGGTACAGGGCTGCTCTAAAGGCAGGTGAAGACAGTGCTTCTCTGGGTCCTCCCCAGCACCTTCGGGTGTTTCTTTTTCTTCAATTGCGCTTCTGTGCGATTTAAACAAGTATTTCAAGAACTAAAAAAAAAAAAAAAAAAAAAAAAAAAGTATTTCAAGAACTACATCTGAAAGCTTCCAAGAATGCTCAGATTTTGGTGATCCCAAATTTCA
>JAFLJL010006444.1:35658-40658 GCA_018398815.1 Conus ventricosus
CAGGCAGAGAAAGAGCTGGTCGGAGAACGTGATAGAATGGACAAACCTCAGGCTGCCAGAACTCCTGCGAGAAGCAGAGGACAGCCGCGATGGAGAAGAAGATTGACGGAGTCGTCCCTCATGTCTCCCTCCTACGATCCTTAGGTCACGAGAATGAGATGATGATGATGATGATGATGATGATGATGATGATGATGATGAATAACTAAAGAGAAGACCAAGCTGAAGCCCAGCCACATCACTACTATCAATACAGAGGTAAATATCCAAGGGACACAAGTGATAAACTTATCAATAGGTCACTCTCCTTGCTGTCATCATCATCAGCAGCAAAGACATCGACATCGTCCTGACTGAAACTTGAATGGAAGGACAACAACATACCAATGAACTAGAAGGACAACAACATTCCATGAACTAGAAGGACAACAACATATCCATGAACAGAAGGACAACAACATATCCATGAACTAAAAGACAACAAATGTCCATGAACTAGAAGACAACATATACATGAAAGAAGGATAACAACATATCCATGAAAAAGGACAACAACAAATCCATTAAATGGAAGGACAACATATCCATGAAAAGGACAACAACATATCCATTAAACTGAAGGAGCAACAACATATCCATGAACTAGAAGGACAACAAACTATCCATGAACTAAGGACAACAACATATCCATGAACTAGGACAACATATCCATAACTAGAGGATCAGTTCTTTCGTGCAGGGTGTCTTCCAGTACTGTAATATTTGTCGCCAAGATCCTATGACCAGTCTGATTTGAAACCTTTCAGTTTGAAATCACTATGCACCCATCTAATTTCGGCCAGTGCCTTTTTCAAGAGAAAAAAACAACAACAAAACAATGCAACTACGTGATGTCCATCTTTCGCGACTGGTCAGAGCAAAGAATTCTTTGCTCTGACCAGTTGCAGCCCGTGCGCGCGCGCGCAGTGTGTGTGTGTGTGTGTGTGTGTGTTGTGTGTGTGTGTGTGTGTGTGCGTGTGCGTGCGGTGCGTGCGTGCGTGCGTGTGTGTGTGTGTGTGTGTGTGTGTCGTGCGTGTGTGTGTTTGGGGTGCGTGTGCGTGTGTGTGTGTGTGTAGTGTATGTTCATGCGTGCGCGTGTGTATCTGTGTGTGTCTGCACGTGCGTGTGTGTTCGCCAGTAGTGCGAGTACGCTCCTAATAAACAGACGAAGCGCAAATCAAGTGTCCTGACTGACCTCACTGTCTCCATCTTGATCACGGTCATCTGACCTTCAGACTCTGCCTACCCAAGCAACAACACCGGCATGAACCAAACTCACCTGCCTAAAAGAAGAAACCTGATGACACCTTCACGCCACCTGAACGGCAATTATTTCTGTACTTCACCCCTGATGGCATCAGCCCTGTCGTCTGCTTTTTTTCATATTCACATCTCTTTTCGTTCCGTCTTTTGACCGCAAACAAACGAAAACCACTCAAGCAAACAAAGTACTGGATCAAGAGCGTGTATCGTAGACACTGATGACGAAAGCAAGCTTCGCGGGCAGGTGACATTGAAAGCCTTTGACCATAAAGAGAGAGCGAAGATTGTAAGGAGAGAAACTAAAGGAGAGGAGTAGAGCCCTGTCAGATCCACCTCCTTTGAAAGCGGGACATATATCTTGCGGCCAAACGATACTGTCACGCTGAATACTAATGCCACGACCTTGTCCCTACGTTCGCCTCATGGGGCGCTGAGTGCGTTGAGCTATTTGGTGAGATTGGGAGTAAATCTGAAATCTGCACTCGGACAACTCTCAGAGTTAGCTTTTTATGAGTTCATTCCGTGTGTAGGACGGTAGACTTTTGAAAATGCCAACTTATCACAGTTGAAAAGAAACCAAAAATTTATTAAAAAAAAAAAAAAATTCGTGCTCTCGTTTCAGGGCTGGAAAGCTGCGATTATGTTGCTTTCATAGACAATGATTTGTTCTTATGCCCCTACCCCCCCCCCCCTCTCCCCCCACTTCCTCCAACACACACACACACACCAACGCGCGCGCGCGCACGCACGCACGCACGCCACACACACACACACACACACACACACACACACACACACACACACACACACACACACACACACACACACTCTAAGTGTTAGTTAGCAGGCTCGCCTTCTTTTCTATTTAAAGCAGCTTAAGACTTGAGTATATCTCTCTTCCTTGCTTGAACTTCCAAACTTACCAGTGGAGACACTTCTGCAAATGTGACTCTTCACTTCCATCATGAAGGCAGCCACGATTCGTCTTCGGGGGGGGGGGGGGGGATGTCTCCAAGTGATGGCAGTGTGCTTTTTTTGTTTCCTGCCAGCCTTACCGCTGCATGCTGAAGGGTGAACTCTTTTGCGAAGGAGTACGATTTAATGCGCGGGCATGTCCGGTTTGAATGCTTGGATTCACTGGCGAGATCTCGGTGAAAAAAAACAACCTCACCTGAAGGTCTTTGAAGTGGTTAAGAGTCTGTAGAGCTTCAGACTCTAAGGAAGAACTTTCTTCTGGTTGAAACCTTTCTGCCTCACCTTGGATAAAGAGACTGATGCTCCTTCCATTGGTCACCATCCACATCCTTCGTTTCTTTAAGGCAGCGAGATTGTGACAACAGTGAAATATATCTGAAATAAGTTTAAGAAGAATAATATAACAATGAAAAAAGAAATTGTCTGTGTTTTTCTTTATTTCTGTTTGGCTTTCTTTCTGATTATCATTGTTTTGTGGGCTGAGAGTAGAAAGAAGACTTCAGTCAAAGCCTGCGTCGTATGAAGAGGTTGCAGAATGGCCATCATGGGTGTGTTGTTTTGTGATTATTTTTTTTTAATGTCTGTCATAGGTGACGTCTGGAAAAGGCATCGGTGTGTTTGTTGAAAACTCATTGTTTGTTTTGTATTGTATACCTAATAAGCGTTGGTTCGGACCTTGTCTGTTCGTTTGCTTGTCTGTCTCTCTGTCTGTCTCATTGTCTCTGTCTCTCTCGGTGAAGCGAAGAGGGGGAGTGGGGGTGGCGCGTGCGTATTCATTTATGTGTTTGTGTATTTGAGTCTATGTATGAGTGAAAAAGCATTTGCGTGGGCGTGTGTGAGTGCACACTCGCGTCTGTGTATTTTTTCTAAAAATCTTTTTGTGAAAATGGCATGCGTGGGTGGTAATTTGTTCGATTTTTTTTTACTCGCTGTTGATTGGTTGCCTCGTTTGTTTGCCAGAGAGCTGTCTGCCAGGGAGCCAGCAGTGATGCCAGTGAGTTCTGCTGACAGGCAGTTGGCATGCCATGAGACCTGGGGCACGTTCAGTGAACGCATCTTTTCCCTACTTCAAAACACGCAATAAGATGTAGTCACCTCTGAGCAAGAAGGTCAACTGCCGTCTGAAGAAGAAGAAGAAGAAGAAGAAGAAGAAGAAGAAGAAGAAGAAGAAGAAGAGAGACGAAAGAAGAGAAGAAGAAGAAGAAGAAGAATGTTAATAAGAGAGTGAGGCAAAAAAAGACAACGTAATAATGATGATTTTTTTTTTTTTTAATTTTTTTGCTTCCAACCTCTGCGCCACCTCAGAGGCAGTGCACCACGCCGCTCATTCCGACACCCCGTCCACAGCCACAGCCCGCTCGGCCCCGCCGCAGCCCCGGTACCGGCAATCCACAGGAAGCAGTCAATGTCAAGTCGTCAAGAGGCAACCCACCGGATGAGACACTGCACTAGTACTTCAGTGGTGTTCAGTGGCGCCTGTTCCTTATCTAACATACGCAGGACACCACCTACTAAGCCCCTACTGACGAAAATAATTGCTTAGTCGCGGAGCCGGTGTCGTATATAATACTGTCGCCGTGGAATTGTATCGCAGCGATAGCATTTCACGTGAAATATTGTTGCAGCGACAATAATTGCTGGAAAAAAATGTCGCGCGACAACTTTTCACGAAAAATGTCCCATCGAATATTGTAGCTGTCCATAAAATGCAGTATTTCCCGGGAAATACTGTCGCTGCGACACGATTTTATGAGCGACAGTATTATATACGACACCGCGTGAGTGAGCTCTCCCTCCGGAGGGCGCCGCCACATCCGTCCAACGACAGCCCCCATGGACTCGCCGATACCGGTGACCCCGACGGAACCAAACCAAGGCCACAGACATGGAGAGGACATCGAAATTGAGGTCACAATGAGAGCAGGGCATGAAGGGCCACAGAAGTTGAGACTTTTTTTATGCTGATCGATGAGAATGAGGATGATTAAGATGATGCTACGGATTTCCATTTCATTCTGAGACTACATGACAGGGCTGCACTCTACGCTTCCTTTCATAATATATCCCGGCGTCAACCAGGCCCGAGAGATACAGGCACCTGCAGTGTTGGTCAGGAAATTTGAGCAACACTCTCAGAAACGCATCCATTAAGTGGATGAAACTCGACTGTGTGTTTCCAGTCTTCCCAACTGAGTCCGCAGCAAACTCAACTCTGGGTAGAAGCCGGTCGGGGCAGAAAAACCCACATGACTCTGATGGGATTCGAACCTACGCTAACCACTTCACCACGGCCGCTGGTTAATGGAACTGAATATTGATATGTAGGTAAATACAGTGCTGACTGAATGTATTTCAACTCTCTCTCTCTCTCTCTCTCTCTCTCTCTCTCTCTCTCTCTCTCTCTCTCTCTCTCTCTCTCTCTCTCTCTCTTCCGCTGTATCTTTGTCTCTGTATCTGTCTGTCTGTCTGTCTTGTCTGTCTGTCTCTCTCTCTCTCTCTCTCGCGCTCGCTCTCTCTGTCTCTTTCTCCCTCTCTCTCTTCGCGTGTACGGATGTCTATGTGTGCATGCGCGTGCGTGCGCGCGCGCGCGTACGTGCGTGCGTGGTGTGTGTGTGTGTGTGTGTGTGTGTGTGTGTGTGGTGTGTGTGTGTGTGTGTGTGTGTGTGTGTGTATGTGTGTGTGTGTGTGTGTGTGTATGTGTGTGTGTGTGTGTGTGGTGTGTG
>JAFLJL010006444.1:45658-56386 GCA_018398815.1 Conus ventricosus
AGTTGCAGCCGTCTTCCCACTGTCAACAGACCAGGATCCAGATTGCAGCCTTTCCCACTGTCAACAGACCAGGATCCCAGATTGCAGCCTTTCCCACTGTCAACAGACCAGGATCCCAGATTGCAGCCTTTCCCACTGTCAACAGACCAGGATCCAGATGCAGCCTTTCCCACTGTCAACAGACCAGGATCCCAGACTGCAGCCTTTCCCACTGCAACAGACCAGGATCCCAGACTGCAGCCTTTCCCACTGTCAACAGACCAGGATCCAGACTAGCAGCCTTTCCACTGTCAACAGACCAGGATCCCAGACTGCAGCCTTTCCCACTGTCAACAGACCAGGATCCCAGATTGCAGCCTTTCCACACTGTCAACAGACCAGGATCCCAGACTGCAGCCTTTCCCACTGTCAACAGACCAGGATCCCAGATTGCAGCCTTTCCCACTGTCAACAGACCAGGATCCCAGACTGCAGCCTTTCCCACTGTCAACAGACCAGGATCCCAGATTGCAGCCTTTCACACTGTCAACAGACCAGGATCTCAGATTGCAGCCTTTCCCACTGTCAACAGACCAGGTTCCCAGATTGCAGCCTTTCCAACTGTCAACAGACCAGGATCCCAGATTGCAGCCTTTCCCACTGTCAACAGACCAGGATCCCAGACTGCAGCCTTTCCACTGTCAACAGACCAGGATCCCAGATTGCAGCCTTTCCCACTGTCAACAGACCAGGATCCCAGATTGCAGCCTTTCCCACTGTCAACAGACCAGGATCCCAGATTGCAGCCTTTCCCACTGTCAACAGACCAGGATCCCAGATTGCAGCCTTTCCAACTGTCAACAGACCAGGATCCCAGATTGCAGCCTTTCCACTGTCAACAGACAAGGATCCCAGACTGCAGCCTTTCCCACTGTCAACAGACCAGGATCCCAGATTGCAGCCTTTCCCACTGTCAACAGACCAGGATCCCAGACTGCAGCCTTTCCCACTGTCAACAGACCAGGATCCCAGATTGCAGCCTTTCCCACTGTCAACAGACCAGGATCCCAGATTGCAGCCTTTCCCACTGTCAACAGACCAGGATCCAGACTGCAGCCTTTCCCACTGTCAACAGACCAGGATCCCAGATTGCAGCCTTTCCCACTGTCAACAGACCAGGATCCCAGATTGCAGCCTTTCCCACTGTCAACAGACCAGGATCCCAGATTGCAGCCTTTCCCACTGTCAACAGACCAGGATCCCAGATTGCAGCCTTTCCCACTGTCAACAGACCAGGATCCCAGATTGCAGCCTTTCCCACTGTCAACAGACCAGGATCCCAGATTGCAGCCTTTCCCACTGTCAACAGACCAGGATCCCAGACTGCAGCCTTTCCCACTGTCAACAGACCAGGATCCCAGACTGCAGCCTTTCCCACTGTCAACAGACCAGGATCCCAGATTGCAGCCTTTCCCACTGTCAACAGACCAGGATCCCAGATTGCAGCCTTTCCCACTGTCAACAGACCAGGATCCCAGATTGCAGCCTTTCCAACTGTCAACAGACCAGGATCCCAGATTGCAGCCTTTCCCACTGTCAACAGACAAGGATCCCAGACTGCAGCCTTTCCCACAGTCAACAGACCAGGATCCCAGATTGCAGCCTTTCCCACTGTCAACAGACCAGGATCCCAGACTGCAGCCTTTCCCACTGTCAACAGACCAGGATCCCAGATTGCAGCCTTTCCCACTGTCAACAGACCAGGATCCCAGACTGCAGCCTTTCCCACTGTCAACAGACCAGGATCCCAGATTGCAGCCTTTCCCACTGTCAACAGACCAGGATCCCAGACTGCAGCCTTTCCCACTGTCAACAGACCAGGATCCCAGACTGCAGCCTTTCCCACTGTCAACAGACCAGGATCCCAGACTGCAGCCTTTCCCACTGTCAACAGACCAGGATCCCAGACTGCAGCCTTTCCCACTGTCAACAGACCAGGATCCCAGATTGCAGCCTTTCCAACTGTCAACAGACCAGGATCCCAGACTGCAGCCTTTCCCACTGTCAACAGACCAGGATCCCAGATTGCAGCCTTTCCCACTGTCAACAGACCAGGATCCCAGATGCAGCCTTTCCCACTGTCAACAGACCAGGATCCCAGACTGCAGCCTTTCACACTGTCAACAGACCAGGATCCAGATTGCAGCCTTTCCCACTGTCAACAGACCAGGTTCCCAGATTGCAGCCTTTCCAACTGTCAACAGACCAGGATCCCAGATTGCAGCCTTTCCCACTGTCAACAGACCAGGATCCCAGACTGCAGCCTTTCCCACTGTCAACAGACCAGGATCCCAGATTGCAGCCTTTCCCACTGTCAACAGACCAGGATCCCAGATTGCAGCCTTTCCCACTGTCAACAGACCAGGATCCCAGATTGCAGCCTTTCCCACTGTCAACAGACCAGGATCCCAGATTGCAGCCTTTCCAACTGTCAACAGACCAGGATCCCAGATTGCAGCCTTTCCCACTGTCAACAGACAAGGATCCCAGACTGCAGCCTTTCCCACTGTCAACAGACCAGGATCCCAGATTGCAGCCTTTCCCACTGTCAACAGACCAGGATCCCAGACTGCAGCCTTTCCCACTGTCAACAGACCAGGATCCCAGATTGCAGCCTTTCCCACTGTCAACAGACCAGGATCCCAGATTGCAGCCTTTCCCACTGTCAACAGACCAGGATCCCAGACTGCAGCCTTTCCCACTGTCAACAGACCAGGATCCCAGATTGCAGCCTTTCCCACTGTCAACAGACCAGGATCCCAGATTGCAGCCTTTCCCACTGTCAACAGACCAGGATCCCAGATTGCAGCCTTTCCCACTGTCAACAGACCAGGATCCCAGATTGCAGCCTTTCCACTGTCAACAGACCAGGATCCCAGATTGCAGCCTTTCCCACTGTCAACAGACCAGGATCCCAGACTGCTGCCTTTCCCACTGTCAACAGACCAGGATCCCAGATTGCAGCCTTTCCCACTGTCAACAGACCAGGATCCCAGATTGCAGCCTTTCCCACTGTCAACAGACCAGGATCCCAGACTGCAGCCTTTCCCACTGTCAACAGACCAGGATCCCAGATTGCAGCCTTTCCCACTGTCAACAGACCAGGATCCCAGACTGCAGCCTTTCCCACTGTCAACAGACCAGGATCCCAGACTGCAGCCTTTCCCACTGTCAACAGACCAGGATCCCAGATTGCAGCCTTTCCCACTGTCAACAGGACTTTCCCTGCGGTGACATAATGAGCCAGAAGAAAGACAGCAATGTTATTACCCTTGCAGAGAGCCGCGAGGAGTGAACACGTTTAATTACGGCAGATGTTTCTGAATTTGGAAACTCTGACAAGCGATTAAGCGCGTTATACAAAACAGCCCAAACGGTGACGCCTCGTCGTTCGAGCATGCTCGGTCGTCTTCTCTTCATACACATAGGTATATGACGTAATGGATATGTAAGTTGACATAGTCATGTGTCACAGATACGTCATTTTCACTGCTGCTTTAACTCATGAGTGCTCACCCATAATGTCACACTGGCTGTCGACGCATGCTGTGTGCCATTTATATAGGCTATACAAGAGAGAGAGAGAGAGAGAGAGAGAGAGAGAGAGAGAGAGAGAGAGAGATGATATGATTTATTGCTATAAAGCGGTACAGCTTCATAAGCAAGACGGCGCGAAGAACAATAACACAACAAAACAATTAAACAAGGCAGTGTGGAAATTCCGACGTGGAAACCATGGCAAACAATGTTTTCCCCCCTCTTGGCATCTGTCCCACACTAACCGGTCCGTCATACGAGTCTCGTGAACACTGGCTGTTAGCCCAGGAAGAACTGGATCAGGTCGTGCAGCGTCTCCATCTGCCGTGCTGCACGTGCTTGGATCTCGGCGTGTTGTCTACTGACAACACGTTTCCCTTTACGCACACTGGCAAGTTTTGCACGTTCTTCTGTCAGCATGTTTTTGCTGTCCTGCTTCACATACCAGAACACACATTTGCTATCACCAGAGATAGCCGCCAAAAAAAAAATTAAAAAAAAAAAAATTAAAAAAAATAAATAAACAAAATCCAGGACTAGATCGTCTGATTCGCACATCAGTGTCGGTCGACCGCTGGACTGTCACTTTCAGAAGGATTTATTTCTGTCCTTGTCCCTCAATCGTCTTTGTACAGACCTGTCTGTGAGGGTAGCGACATAACTTCTAACGAGACTGGTACTGAAACTACCAACAGAACTATGTATCATCGGCTCGATGTCCGTGTCACGTTGTGGAATGATAGAACTGACACAGTCAATCATGCCTGAAGTTTCGTTGGCCTCGTTCACTAGAATCACATCAGACGGCGCTTCGTCCTCGTCTTGGTCGCTGTCATTCCGGTTCGGCCGTCTTGACACAACATACTCCTGTGTATCTGGCATTTCCGACTGTGTTTCAGGCAAGAACGGCGCATCCAGTGGGCGTACCATGTCGAGGTCATGATCCTGCTTCGTACTTGCCTGACTCTGTTGCTGTCTGGCCCTTTCCCGGTCACGTCGAATCTGACAGGATGGCTTCCTTCTGTAATACTGCACCCTTGTATTCCGATTCAGGACAGGGTCCTCCATGTTTGTTGACACTGGCGGGTTGGCAGGCTTGAGACGCAGCACAACCACTGTGCTGTCTCCTTCTCCTGCCACTGTCCAACTGGTCACAGTGTTGTCCGTCAGCAGGGCACTCAGGGTCTTCTCCACAGTCGCCGGCAGTCCAGTAACTGGCATGTTGACGATGAAATCACCGAATTTGCTACAGCTCTTCCGATGTGCGCCCTTCCGCTACGCTTCACATCACGTGACCCCCAGAGAGAGAGAGAGAGAGAGAGAGAGAGAGATAGATAGATTTAGAGAAAACCATGCATCCATGAACGACAACTCTCCCACAATGTCGCCGCCTCAAACGTAAGAGTCGCTCATCTCTCGAAGATCTCAACTCGCGGTTCGTGGTGCCATTTTGCTGTGTGAGGCACTCATGACACAAAACGACCGTCGCAACTTGTCTCTACCGCACCAACAGAAATCCTTTAAAAGTGGGTTGATAAAGTGATGGGAGTGGGGAAGGAGGGAGGGGGGGGGAGAGGGGTCCCTTTGGTGGGAAATAAATCCAATATATAGTTTGGGTGTGGCGGCGGTGTGTTGCGCAGCTGCAATGGACGGCATTGGAGAGCCACTAATGCCCTTGTCACTCCTGGCGAGTCCCTAGCTTCAAACCTTGTTTCTGCATTCGCTCTTTTGTTCGCCTCGACCATTTTGCGGTCGCAGCAAGCTAGCCGTTTGCAGATGGATTGGGTGATTTCGGGTTCATAGCTCATCGTTCATTTGAGCACGTCACTCCACGCCCTTCATTCCACCAGGCACGTGGGGGTGGGCTATTCTGTCTGTTATTTCAACGATGAGTTCTAAACTGCAAATAGAATATTTGTCTGCCCATGTAGCAGTTTTAAAGACTGTTCTAGAGAGTTTGATGTCAGTACAGTTCGATAACGACAATCGTTTGGTTCTATGGAAAGCTCCTGATCTTTGCTTTTGTGTGATCACCTTCGCTGTGATCGATAATGGAAGGGCTAACGATAATATCAATGAAAGAAGGGCTAACGATAACATCAATGAAGGAAGGGCTAACGATAACATCAATGAAGGAAGGGCTAACGATAACATCAAAGATGGACGATCTAACAATTACATCAACGAAGGAAGAACTAACAACATCAAAGAAGGAAGAACTAACAATAACATCAAAGAAGGAAGAACTAACAATAACATCAACGAAGGAAGGAGTAACAATAACATCAATGAAGGAAGGGCTGATGATAACATCAATGAAGAAAGGACTGATGATAACATCAATGAAGGAAGGAGTAATGATAACATCAATGAAGGAAGGGCTGATGATAACATCAATGAAGGAAGGGCTGATGATAACCTCAATGAAGGAAGGGCTGATGATAACATCAATGAAGGAAGGGCTGATGATAACATCAATGAAGGAAGGGCTGATGATTACATCAATGAAGGAAGGGCTGATGATAACATCAATGAAGGAAGGAGTAACAATAACATCAATGAAGGAAGGAGTAACAATAACATCAATGAAGGAAGGAGTAACAATAACATCAATGAAGGAAGAACTAACAATAACATCAATGAAGGAAGAACTAACAATAACATCAATGAAGGAAGGAGTAACGATAACACTCAATGAAGGAAGAACTAACAATAACATCAATGAAGGAAGAACTAACAATAACATCAATGAAGGAAGGAGTAACGATAACATCAATGAAGGAAGGGATGATGATAACTACAAAGAAGCGCTAAGAGAAACATCAGTGGAGGATCGACGATTAGATTACACCAAAGAAAAGGATAATTACAATATGAAAGAAGGAAGAAATAAAGAAATCGGGGGGGGGGGGGGGGGGGGGGGGGGGGGGGGGGGGGGGGGGGGGTGAGAGGAAAGATGAGAAGCCCACCCCACAGGCAAAGTAATAAAACAAACAAATAACCAAACGAACGACCGAACAAGCAAACAACCCAACCAACCACCCAACCACCCAACAACCTACAACCCAAACTCCCGCCATCTGGTGAAAACAGAGTTCACGTGGGAACTGCAGTCGCTGACATTTCATTTGTTTGTTAGGACAATCATCAAGGCACAACAAGGAATAAAATGGCGCCTCCTGCATCCCAAATACAACCCAGAAGACACATACCATTTGCTGGGACGACGGGAACAGGTCAAGATCTTCCGCCTGAGGACTGGACACAATCGCCTGCTCCACCACATGCACACAAAAATTTGGCATTGGACAGAGTGGAGAGTGCCCTTGTGGTGAGGGACCAATGACAACTGACCACATCCTTCAAGTCTGTACGACGTATGCAGCAGCATCCAGGAGAAAGTACTGGCCAACACCGACAGCAGGGGAAGCCAAGCTGTACGGCACCCTGGAGGAACTGCGACGGACGGCAGCCTTCATGGAGGACACCGGGGCTGCTCATCTAACGGGATGGCGAACGAGACGAAGATTTGTTTGTTTGTTTTTCGCTTTTTGTCTTTTCTTCCTTTTTTCTCTTGTATTTTCTTTCCTTCTTTCTTTCCCTCCTTTGTTTTGCCTTTTTAAAAAAAAATTGTTGTTACTTGGGTGTTGAACATATATACATTCTTCTCTCTCTCTCTCTCTCTCTCTCTCTCTCCTCCTCTCTCTCTCTCTCTCTCTCTCCTCTCTCCCCTCTCTCTCTCTCTCTCTATCTCTCTCCTCTTTTGTGTGTGTGTTTTTTTTTGGTTACTTGGGTGTTCAACATATACATTTTCTTCTTTCAACATTACTCTCTCTCTCTCTCTCTCTCTCTCCTCTCTCTCACTCGTCTCTCTCTCTCTTCTCTCTCTTCTCTCTTCTCCTCCCCTCTCTTCGGGGGGGGGGTGGGGGGGGTGAGTTGATATCAGCGAGATGACCAGAACGTGTTTTTCTCCACTGGTAACAATTATGTGCGCTTTTCGCTAATTACAGTTAATGAACTCGCCCTACAGGAATATTTGAGTTACACATAAATAGAAAAGTGTGTGCTGATTATGGAGATGTAAAAATTAAGTGAAGTATTCAACATGCCGATTCACAGCGTGCAATTTCAAGTGCATGCGGACTCTTCCTCTCCACGTACCTGTGCTTCATGGCGAAGCGAGTCGCCTTTGTAAACAAGATGAAGACACGGGTGATTACGACAAGAAACAAAGTGGACATACTTGTTTTTGTTTTTGTGGCGGCCTATCTCCTGTGTTGTGGAGACCTTGAGTTGAATCCTGGACCTGACCATGACAAACAAGACAGTGCGGGACAGACGCTGACAAAAGCAGTTCCGTCCGTACCCCTCTACACGTCTCTAGTGATTCTCGCCTGCCAGCGATACTGCACAGCAGATTCTAGACGCCATCCAGCGACAGGAGAACATGTTCGAGTCATTAGAAGCTCGCATGGAGCTCATGAGACAAGACCTTAGTGCAATTAAAAACAGATATTGGTCTTGTCAAAATGAAATGTGACGAAATTGATAAACGCTGTGGCAAACTGGAAAGTGACAGTAACAAGTGCTTTCTCCTTACTTCAAGATATCACGGCTGATATCAAGACTGTATGCAGAGAGAGAAAGCAGCAAAAAAGAAATGCAACTACTCACAAAAACAACCCGTGAAACCACCAAGCAACTGACACGACTGAGGAGGAGGTGGACAGACTGGAGGGGTTCTCCAGACGAGACAACCTCCGTATGTTTGGGGTGCCTGCAGCAGATGGGAGGGAGACCTTCGACTCCTGTGCCAGAACAGTGACGGACATCCTGAACAGCGTGGAGACGGACAAGACTTGGACAACGGACGACATTGCTCGGCCCATCGTGTAGGCCAGAGCAGAAATGGTGGACCCCGGCCTGTGATTGTCAAATTCAGCAGGTGGAAGGACAAAATGTCAGTTATGACAAACAAGGAATTCCGTGCCAGACTGAAGGACAAGGGAGTAAACTGTAGCCAATGACCTCACCCCCCAGCAAGCCAGTATTGTCGCCGAGGCCAAGAAAGAGGGTAAGGTGGCTTTTCTTCAGAAAGGGGCAGTTAGTAGTGCAGCCCAGACGACCTGACCCAAGAACGTATGCGGAGGTGGTGGATTCCGACTCTACGCGTCATCAACAAACTGCGGCTGCCCCCCTGCGTGACACTGTAAACAAACAGTCAGAGGTGACAGTGTACCGTGCGGCACAGCCAACGCCGGGATTCCCCTACTCGTCCGTCGCCATCATCGGCAGGCCGGCAGCCCAAGGAGAGAACAGGAAAACACCGATTCTAACTCACCCTAGCCCTCACCTAGGTTCGGGCTAGGGCGACCTAGAATCGGTTGTTTTCCTGTTCTCTGACAAGTAAGACTTCAATAAACCAAAAAATACGATTATCTACAAACATACATACTGTGTAGGATTATCCGTTTTCAATACTAATTTACTAAACTTTTCAGAGAGTAACGTAGGGGAAAGCAGCCGTGGCTGAACACGCCCCATAGAGTAAACGTAGGGGAAAAGCAGCCGTGGCTGAACGCGCCCATATACAAACGGTGGTGCTGGTGCACTAGGCTATCCGATTACTTACTACGCGGCATGTTGATCACAGCGTGGGGTCGTCAGCAGAGAGAGAGAGAGACGTTCTATTCAGCCAAAGCCCGTAAAGGTCAAGTTGTCCTCAGAGCAACTGTGTGCGAAGGATTGCTCGTGGGTTTAAATGATATTTCCATTTAGACACGGAGGAGAGACCAGTCTCGGAGCTATAGACATACGTGTTCTGCGTTTCACAAAATACGTGCGTATGCGCGCGCACACAACACACACAACACACACACACACACACACACACACACACACACACACACACTATTTATTAGTTTCTCTGCATGTCTTCCACTGAAAGCCAGTTTTGACAAAGTGTTTCTTTCTGCTGTACAGTCATCTATAATAAATAGTGTCCTGCGTTCCAAGTCAGCAGGCTGAACGACCCGCTGACAAACTGTGGGCCAAAAAATCAATAAAACACGCCTTCGCCAGCTTGCAGCGCAATACCACCACACCTCCTCCCTACCCCTCTTCCCCCTCCTCTCACCCCACTCCTCCCGCCCATCCTGCCCCATTACAACATATTGCATCAGCTAACGTTCTTGAACCTTCTCTGCCACGTTAACACTACCACGTGATGGGCCGTATGTCACAGCCCGACCAATCAGCAAGGGGTTACATTTAAGCGTAGGCTTACGGCGCTCACATGACTAGTAACCAACACCAGTTTCATCATTCTTCCACTGACTGCCGGACGAGCACGACGCGTTTACTGTGCTGTGTGCTTGTTTTGTGTTATTCTAAAATGGCGAACCGGTTTAACCGAAGAACAGCTCTTGCTATTGAAGACCATAAGTTTTACTTTAACTGCATGTTAGAGTATTTGTCAAAAAAAGAACTAGGCGATCCATGTTCTTTACCAGTTAAACCGAAAAGAAGCATTGCTTTTCTAGAAGGAACAGAAAAGGAAAACAGTGAACTGACTGCTTTGGAAATGGGCGACTATCTTCAAGGTTTGTTGGTTCAAGGAAATGAAACGTTGAAGCAATATTGTTGACCAAGATATAGACAATTTCAATAGTTTTTGACTATCGATGAGATGGCTCCTTATCTAACGAAATGGCGCTGCATTGTTGAAAGTTGGCCTAAGCAAAACAATTCATCACGCGTTGATTGTTGGCTGCTGGCTTGAGACAGCTAAAGTCATGTTTAAAAAACAAAAACGCATCAACATGGCGTTCATTTCTTAAGGCGGAGGTGAACATGGCTGATTCGTATGCTAGGAAACTTATTCAACTTTCTGTGTGTTTTTATAACTATCCTAGATTTCACAAGCTAGGAATCAGTATAAATGAACTGTGTAGCAAACGCCAAACCATTATTAGGCTATGCAACAGAAATAACGATTTTCGGAGGTTCTGGCAAGAATAGATAGGGTTAGGCAGGTCTTAGTACATCTACCAGTATGGAGAGAGTAGTGTGTGGCCAGCACTATCTTCATATAAATGCTCCAAATAACAACACGGACTACTACTACGCGAAAGCTGCCATAAAAGTCCACCT
>JAFLJL010006445.1:0-7500 GCA_018398815.1 Conus ventricosus
GGTTTCCCCAAAAAAAAAAAAAATTTTCCCCTTTTTTTAAAAAAAAACACCCAAAAAAAAACCAAAAAAGGTGGTCCGCGCCGGCCACTTCACGGCAAGTCCAAACGCAGACATCTTGGCGCAGAAGACGGCTCCAGCTCGCATCCAGCAATTTAGCACAGCGGAGACAGCAGACAGTCGGTGGTGACCGCAGTCTCGGTGGGTTTGGTCAGACGTCGAGGCGCCCCCAACTCATCTAGCCAATTAGATGACCATCCCACATTTAAGCACCGGCCATTTAAAGAGGAAAGGGGGAAGGTTGTTGGTGGGGTGAATCAAGCAAATCATTAAATACAATGACCACCACAGAGAGTAAGGCGTGTAGGCATGACTGGCATGATTTAAAACACCCAATGGAATTAGAGGGAAAATAACTTCGGGTACGGGGCGGTAAAAATACTGACCAATGGTACTCCCCCTTTTGACAGATCGGAACGGGATAAGAAGGATGTGAGAGTGAGAGAAGGGGAAAGAAACGAGGGGGAACGAACAGAGAGACAGGGAGAGAAGGGGTCTGAGTGTAATCTCTGAGGAGAGAAAAAGCAGAGAGATGAGGGGAGGAGAGAGAGAACCAAGTGGAGGCATTAGCACGAGATAGTCTGCAGAGGGAAAGGGCTTTAGGAGAGATTGGAGAGAGAGAGTTGCAACTAATTAAAGAGGAAAAGAAAAAAAAAGAAAAAAAAAGAAAAGGAAAAGCAACCATGTCCATTTGATAGAGAAAACTAGAAGAGAGAGAGAGAGTGCAATGCTTAATGCAGGAAGAAAGAAAGGAGAACAGATCGATGTTGATAGTCACTGTTCTATCTTCACTGGGGTTCGACCTCATACTTGGCCAGCGCCAACTTTCATCGGCAGTCCAACCTGACAGTGCCAGCAGTCCACCCGACCGGTGCCACAGTTAACCTGACCAATGCCAACAGTTGTGTCGTGCTTGTGAAAGTGACAGTGAAAAAAAAAAAAGGAAAAGAAAAGAAAAGACAGTGGGTTCGTGAATAGTTAAGATCACCTGGCCAGGTTTAAAATAGAAATCTATTTATACCGGGTTAGTTAATGATGTTAGATAAAGATTTTGTGAACTCAGGAAAGAGTCAGAGGAGAGAATGTTTTATTTTGTTTGATTCCATATGCATTGATGTTTCGTTCTATGATCATGTACAGTAAAGTTATAGACTTTACTAGTGGTTTGATGTGACGAATGTATGATATATGAATGAGATCGAAAAGCAGCTGTGAGTGTGTTTGGGCTGTGCGCTAGTCCTTCCTCCACTGACATCACCTGAGGTTGACAATTTATTGGCGAGCCTGCCAGGATATTCTGGCCCATTTATTATAATTGTTCAACTTCTCAGAGAGGAAGCTGGTTGGGATTCAAGTATTGTAATCCTACGACAAGGGTTGTCTTACTGTATTTTTCCCAAGATGGGTTAATACTTAGGCTTGGCATTGCTTCCAAGATAGTTAATACTAGCTTGGCATTTCAGCCCCAGAGTACTTATTCGCACAGATGCCTATAATCGCTCTCTGTTGGGTCAGGCGCTGGGCGTCTTATAAAACAAAATTACGTTGCCCCAGCAATATTATCATTCATGGGATTGTGCTATTACGTCACTCGTGTCGGTAACCACCATTTGGCTGTCGTAGTAATAAAATCTTGTTCAAAAAAAAAAGAAAGAGATATAATGGCGAAGAAAAGAACACCCCTATTGAACAACTTGTGAGCGTCGCTCGTGACTAGGTTACTCAGGAGATGAGTTGCGTGAAATTCGTTGAAAACCAACAAAAGAGGAAAGAGATGAACGCGCGGAAAGACGACGGGTCGCGGTAGAAAAGGAAAAACAAAAAGGGTTTAAGGGATTCAGGCTAATCAGGAAGCGCAGGAAACAGAAAGAAAAGGGAAAAACGCAGGAAACAGAAAGAATGAAGCAGGAGACAGAAAGAATAAGGAAGCGCAGGGAAAAGGAAAGAAGAAAACAGGAAACAGAAAAGACTAAGGGAAGCGCAGGGAAAAAGAAAGACAAAGGAAGCGCAGGAAACGGGAAAAATTAAAGGTTCAATTAGAGTTGAGAAAGTGAGAATGCAAAGGGAGAACCACCGAGGGGTGGTAGTTCACTTTCCATGACTCTGTGCGCAGTTACGCCCCCGACCCAAATTGCCCAAATTCTCCGAAGGAACCGATTCGATTTATGCATACATCAGTCGTTCGAAACGTTTGCGACCAGTCGGGTTGGCCTTCAGAAGAGTGGGCAGTCATTTTGTCACGTTACTGACGGGTAAGGCATTACAGATTTTTACGGGCGTTACCAGCAGAACAACAGTCTGATTTGGGGGCGCTGTGAAGAATCGCTGATGAAAGGTTTTGACCTCACAGAGGAGGGGTTCGGGAAAAATTTCGTTCAGCTAAATTACAAGCAGGTGAAACGTACACTCAGTTTGGTGCACGTTTAGATCACTATTTTGAGAAGTGGTTAAGTTGAGCGGTACGAAGAAGGAGTTCGCCGAATTGAAAGAGCTAGTTATGAAAGAACAGATTTTGTCAGGTTGGGGCCTGAGTTAACCATACATTTGAAAGAGAGACAGCCAAGACAGCAGGAGAGTGTTGAAGTTCGCAGAGGTGTATAGAGAGGCACGTTTGGGCACTAAGTGCAGGAGAAACAGGTGCTAGGCACAGGTGAGAAGAGTGCAAGGAGACTAGGGGAGTTTTCTGCAAAGTCTGCAAACCCAGTGGTGGGCAGAAGGAAGGGCAAAGGGACATTTGGTGTTTCATTTGTCACAAGAAGGGACATGTGGCGAGGATTGTCTTTAGGTTCCAGAAGGCAGCAGCCTTGCAAGAGGTGGATAAGGGTCGTCAAGGGAAACGACCTGCAGTGGAACCAAAAGGGATTCAGTCTGAAGAGGGTGGAGTGCAGCTTTTGACTAGCACTGGGCACAGTCAGTGTCAGGGGGGAGGGCACTAGGCTGAGTGGTTCGTTACCAGTGAAGAAGGGTGGATTGGCCAGCAAGGGTGAAAGTGTTACGAGACACTGGTTGTTCATGCGGAGTAGTACGAACAACGCTGGTCGAGAAAGGGGATTGACAGGGCAAATCCAGACCTGTACTCTAATCGATGGGACTGTGAGGAGTTTCCAGTTGCTAAATAGAAGTACGTACCCCTTACTTCTCAGGGGAGTTGTCTGCGTTTGGGGATGGAGAAACCCCTTCATGATTTGATCATCGGGAAAAATTCCGGGTGCAAGGGATCCAGGGGTTCCTGATTGTTGACTGCTACAGGGGCAGCAGTTCAAACACGGAGCAAGAAGGAGGAAAGGTTTATAAACCGTTAGTCGTTCCAGCAAGGGAAGTCAGGCATAGATGTGTCGCCTGATGAGTTTAGGGCAGCGCAGAACAAGACCCTTCGCTCGTGAAGTCTTGGGGGTTGGCAAGAGGTGGAAGAAACAGGAGGTTAGAGGAGGTGAGACAGAATTTTTTGTGAAAGGCGGGCTGTTGTAACCCAGTGTTTCACCAAGGGGGGAAAACAGGAAGGTGACCACTCAGTTAGAGGTTTCCAGCAGGTTATCGTGACACTGTCATCATGGTCAGAGTCGCCATGGGGGGTCATCTCCCCACAAACAGCTACCGAATTTTTAGCTTTCATTGGCGGGACCCCAATGCAGACATAAAGCTTTTCTGCATGTCAGTGACTGTTAAAAGGTCACCAAAAAGGGGGGTGAAGGGGAAAGGGCCCCTCTTAAACCCCCTTTAATTGACACCCAAATTCAGGGGGGTGGCTGTTGACTAAAAGGCCCAATCGCGCCCTTTTCCCAAAGGGGGTCACAGTATTTTGACACTTGTGGACTACGCGCCAATCCCCAGAACAGTTGCATTGAAAGGCATAGATACCAACAGGCGCTGAAGGGCTGGTAACATCTTTTTTTCCGTGGGTGGCCACAAAAGTTCTCATGACGGGGTCACAGTTCACCCAGCGTGATGGGGAGGCAACGGGCTGCTAGGATCACACAGCTGCTCACTACCCCATACCACCACAATGCAAGGGCTTGGTGGAAAGTTTCAACGCGTGCTAAGGCATCTTAAAAAAGCTCTGTAGAAAGGACAGATTGGCACCGCACATCCACGGGCATTTTTTGCCTACAGGAAGCCCCTCGGGAAAAGCCAGTTTTTCGCCTTTTGATGCTTAGGGGGACTTGGGGGGAAAGGTGCATTCTCAAAGAGTTTGGGCCGAAACAGAGTGGAAGGGTCAAAACCCTTACATATTGGGGGACCTCGCAAAGCTAAGGACATGAAAGGCGAAAGGGAATTGCAGGAGGCAGGTCGTCCAGAAGAAGCAAAAATACGGGAAAGGGTGAGGAACAATTCCCTCAAGGTGGGAATCAAGCCCTTTACTGCTTCCCACGGATCACAAAAAGCGCTGATCTTTGGAAGGACCATCACCATCATTGAAAAGGTAGATCAGGACTCCCGAATCGAGTAAGGGGAAAAAAAATTTTTCCAGCAAATTGCTCCCAAATTTTTTCGCGTGAGACTCAAGCACAAGCGCAGAGCAATCATTGATGGAGGGAAGGAGACCCAGCAGAAAAAGGGGGGAATTTTTGTTCCCGGGTTTCCAGAGAAGAGTCATACGGGGAAGGGTCCTGTTGAAGGGCTAACAGGGGAAGGGGAAAGTGGGGGGCTCCTAGAACTTTTATAGGCGCCCTACGATAAACCGGGCGGACAACTCTAAGACATGTAGGGGGAGTTAAAAACGCAAAAACCCGTACAGTGAAAGCCTACCCGATCCCAAATCCCACCAAGAAAGGGAAAGGGAGGGGTAAAAAATGTTGGCCCTTGGGTGATTGAACCGAAAAAACACGTTAGTGCACCCGTCCTTTTTAGGAGGAAAAAGTCAGGTGACATGAACGGCGACATAACGTCTGAACAGTGTCCCCCCAAGTCAGCAGAGGTAAAACCCGAACAGGGAAGACCTTTCCCAGATCGCCACAAGCAAGACCATATTTCACCGGGAAAGATCAGAAAGGGTTTACTCAGATACCTTGATGAGACTCAAAGAAGCACAGCATTCTCCACCCCTAGGGGATACCAGGGCGATATTTCCTTTTGGAGGGTCAACGCACCTGCAGTCTTCCCCGGTGAAAATGAGAATTTTATTGACGGTTTGGAAGGCGTTTAAAATTTCAGGGAGACACGAACACCGAGCCTGGAGGACAAATAGGCAGCTGGAGCTTTTACGGGGTTTTGGACAACAATCTCACAGCCAGACCAACAAATGCCATTTTGGTTTTTTCCAAGCCGGGAGTTCCTAGGTTTTTTTGTCGGAGGCGACAAAAAGGACCGGGAAAAGGGGAAAAGGTGGAGAAGAGATGAATTCAAGAGACCAAAAACAAAACGAAGTCAGGAGTCTGCTAGGTTTATTTTTTCTATAGGGGGTTTGTTCCAAACTTCGCAGCAACACGAGCCTCTCATGATTTGGGCAAGGCAGGGAAACCCGGGAGTGGTCAGGGCAGACCTGCGAGCAAGCACTGCAGACGGTGTGGGAAAAACTAGGTTCCCGTCCCATCTTGAAGCTACCAATATGTCCAAACCTTTTTGTGCGGACAACATCAAGGGGGTGGATAGTGCAGAAAAGTTTCGGACATAAAGGTCGAGTTCCCCTGAAGAAACCCGCAGGAATTGACAAAGGTGAAGAAGGGTACGCCCGGGGGGGAGAAGGGTTTTAAACCGTTTGTGGGCCCGGGAGAAGTTTCACAAAAAAATTGAGGGAAGGGGTTGTGATAAGACATCACCAACCACTCAAAACCGAGAGGCGCAGTTAAAAACCAGATGCTGCTTGGGCAAGGCATTGGGAGCCCTACAGGCCGAGTGCATACATTCCCGGGGGACAGAATGTCGGAGCTGAATTTAAGTCGCTAGTCACAAGCTGCAACTCAGAGGAATCATCACACCGGGGTGCTTTTTTGAAAATTGTTTATTACAGTTAGTTGATGATAGGGTTCATTTCCCCTTGCTTGGGTTATATTTTTGTGTGAGTTTGGTCAGAAAAATTTGTTATGCTTTGGGCAAACAGTCGCTTTGTAGGAGGGTTTTTGCAATAAGTGAGGAGGGGATTTCCCCATGAAGGTCATGGATCGTGATCAAAATTTTATTTTCCTTCAAAGTATTGTGAAGAGGAGAGATGGCAAAACCCCGTAGGGAATGCATAAGTGCCACAGAGGTCGTTATAAATGAGTTGAAATAACGCAAGAGCGCACGTCAATGAAACCATTGGGGGTGGTATCCACTAATGATAATTTTATAAAATTTTTAAACCGTTGGTTTAAAGTATTTTTAAACTTTGCACGGTACTGTGGTTCACAAATTCGGTTGTTTTCTTTTTTTTTTCCGTTGTTTTAAGACAATGCGGTGCATAGTCCTTTTGCAAGGGGGAAATTGTCACGGAAAATTCAACACAACCAAAATGGGGCCCGCCGCCCTTCAACTGGGCAAAGTCCAAAAAGCAGACCTTGGCGCCACAAAACGGGTCCATGCGTCGCAACCCCCAATTTAGCACAGCGGGGAGACAGCAGACGTCTGATGCTGCCGACAGGTCTCGGTAGGGTTTTTTCAACTCGAGGCGCCACCCAGACTCATCACCAATTTTTAGTGACCCCCACGATTAAGCCCAACGGCGCCAGTTAATAGGGAAAGGGGGAAGGTAGTGGGTTTGGGGGGAAATCAAGCTAATTAAAATTTAAAAGACCAATTGACCACCACAGAGAGAAAGCTTAGGCATATTGGGATGATTTTTAACACCAATGGGAAATTTGAGGGGAAAAAACTTCGGGGACGGGGCGGTAAAAAAACTGACCAATGGTACCGCCCCCTTTTTTTTAAAAATCGGGAAAGGGGAAAAAAAGGGGGGAGTGAAGAACGGGGGAACAGGGGGGGCGAACAGGGACGGAGAGAGAGGTCATGTAATCTCTGAGGGGAAAGACAGAGAGATGGGGGAGGAAGGAGAGAACCAATGGAGGGATTGCACGAGAAGTCTGCAGAGGAAGGGCTTAGGAGAGATTGGAGAAGAGAGTTGCTAACAAAGAAGAGGAAAAAAAAAAAAAAAAAAAAAAGAAAAGAAAGCAACCCTTCCATTTGATAGAGCAACTAGAAGGAGAGAGAGAGTGCAATGTTTTAAGCAGAAAAAAAAGGAAACAGATCGAGTTAAGTCCTGTTCTATCTTCACGGGGGGTTCGACCTCATACTTGGGCCCGCGCCATTTTCATCGGCAGTCCAACCCTACCATGCCACGCCACCTGCCCGGTGCCACAGTCTAACCTGCCAAATCCCCAACAGTTGTTCGGCTTGTGAAAGTGACAGTAAAAAAAAAAAAGGAAAAGAAAAAAGAAAAGACAGTAAATTCGTGAATGTTAAATCACCTGGCCGGGAAAGTAGAAATCTATTTAACCCGGGTTTAGTTAAGATGTTTAGAAAAATATTTTA
>JAFLJL010006446.1:0-13048 GCA_018398815.1 Conus ventricosus
GGCAAAAGGGGGGTTGTAACCGTTATTTCCAGGAAGGAGTCGGGCATAGATGTTCGCCTGATGAGTTTAGGGCAGCGCAGGAACAAGACCCTTCGCTCGTGAAGTCTTGGGAGTTGGCAAGAGGGGAGAGAAACAGGAGGTTAGAGGAGGTGAGACAGAATTTCTTGTAAAGGCGGGCTGTTGTACCGAGTGTTCACCAAGGGAAGACAGGTAAGGTGACCACTCAGTTAAGGTACCAGCGTGTTATCGTGACACTGTCATGTCAGTGGGTCACGAGTCGCTCATGGCGGGTCATCTCGGCACCAGCAAAACAGCTAACCGAGTCTTTTGATGACTTTTCATTGGCCGGGAGCAATGGCAGACATAAAGCGGTTCTGCATGTCATGTGATGTGTGTCAAAGGTCAGCCACAAGAGGGTGAAGAGGAAGGCGCCTCTTAAACATCCCCCTTTAATTGACACACCGTTCAGGAGAGATGGCTGTTGATTTGATTGGCCCTATCTCGCCCTGTTCCAAAGGTGGCACAGGTATGAGACGTGTAAGGTTGCAAAGGAAAGGTTGCAGAAGGCTAGGGTCATGCAGAAGAAGCAATATGACAGAAGGTGAGGAAGCAATCCCGCGGGAGATCAAGTCCTGGTACTGCTTCCCACGGTCACAACAAGCTGCTGAGCATTGGAAAGGACCATTCACCATCACTGAAAAGGTCGGTCGGATTACCGAATTGATGTGAATGGGAAACCAAAACTTTTCCATGCGAATTTTCTCCGCAGATATATTCAGCGTGAGACTCAGCACATAGGCGCAGCAGCAATCATTGATGAGGTGCAAGAGACCCAGCAGAAGAAGGGAGATTTTGTTGCCTAGTTTCCAGAAGATCATACAGGGATGTGTCACTGTATGAAGGGCTAGACAGTAGGAGTTCCTGGGTTTTGTTGTCGGAGGTGACACAAAGCAGCCAGAAAGAGGAAAGGTGGAAAAAGATGATGAATTCAGAGAGACCAAAGACCAAAACAGAAGTCAGGAGTCTGCTAGGTTTTTTGGGGTTTTATAGGGAGTTTGTCCCAAACTTTGCTGCAATCACGAGTCCTCTCAGTGATTTGGTCAAGGCAGGGAAACCGGCAGTGGTCGAGTGGTCAGACGCTGCGAGCAAGCACTGCAGACGGGGTTGGGAAAAACTAGGTTCCCGTCCCCATCTTGAAGCTACCAGATATGTCCAAACCATTTTTGTTTGCGGACAGATGCATCAGGTGGTGGGAAAAGGTGCAGGTTTTCTGCAGGGGCCTGAAAAAGGCGAGTTTCCTGTGAGGTATGCCCCGGGTTGACAAAGTGGGGAGAAAGGGACCCCAACGGGGGAGAAGGAGTGTTTTTTGCTGTTGTTGGGCCGGCAGAAATTCCACAAATACTTGTTGGGAAAAGGTTTTGTGTAAGGGATCACCAACCACTAAATTCCTGCAAGAGGCCATTGAAAAACAGCAGAAATTCTGCGTTTTGGGGGGAAAAACATTTCAGCCCACCCGGGAAACCCAGTGCAGTAAAATTCCGGTCGACAAATGTCGGAGCTGACTACTAAGTCCTATCTACAAGCGCAACTCATGGAAGCAGTCATAACCCGGGGGCATTTGTTGGTAAAATGTTTGAGTACTGTTATTAGTTGGGTAGGGTTCAGTCCCCCGTTGGCCCTTTGGTTTTTAAATTTTCTGTGTGAGACTGTTTATATTTTTGTGTGAGAAATGTTCAAGTTAATGTAAAATTATGCTTTTGGGGCATACATCCTTGTGTATGATTTCTTTTTGCAATAATGAGGTTTGGGGATTCCCCATGAAAATGTCATGGATTTGATCATAAAAATATTGGGGCTTTTCCCAAAAAAATTGTGAAAAGAAGATATGGGAAAACCCAGGTAAAGGGGAAAAGGCATAATGCGCACAGGGTCGTTTAGAATGAGTTAAATAACGCCCAAAAGCCCCACCGGGCCCAAAGATAACTCATTGGGGTGGGAATTTACTAATTGGGGATATTTTTTTTAAATTTTTAAACCCCCTTGTTGGAAAGTAAATTTTTCCCAAAATTTCGCGTGTAAACTGTGGGGTTTAGCAAATTCGGTTGTTGCTTTTTTTTTCCGTTGTTTTGAGACAAAGCGGAGCAGGTCCCCTTTTTCAAGGGGGGAAAAAATCACGGGCAAAAAAAAAAAAAAACAACCAAAATTGGGGGAAACCCAAACCCAACTTGGGGGGAAAAAACCTAACCCTTTGGGGGTCGCCAGCCAATTTTTTCCGGGCCCAAATCCAAACTCAAAAATTCTAGGCGTCAGAAAAGGGCGGGGCCCCTAGGTCGGGTCCCGGGCCCAAATTTAAACTTAGGGAGAGGGGGCCCCCCGAGAAAGGTCCGAAACCCCCCCCGACGACTAAGCGGGGTTTTTACCGACCCTCGATGCCCCCCCCAACTCACTACCAATTTAAAAGTGACCATTTTCCACAAAGGAAACCTTAAGTAGGAAAAGGGGGGAAAAAAGGGGGGGGTGGGGGGGGGAAATCTACAATCAATTAAATACCCCCAAACCCCCCCAAGAGTAAGGCGGGTAGACGGACTGTCGTGATGTGAATTCCAAAGGGAAAAAAAAGGGGAAACAACTTCGGGTTGGGCAGGGGGGAAAAAAACTGACCAAGGTACTCGCCCGTTTGGGGCAATCGAACGAATAAAAAGAAATTAGGGTGAGAGAACCCGGAAAAACGAGGGGAAAACAACCCGAGAGCCCGAGAGGGAAGGGTTTTAGGTTTGCTTTAGAGAAAAGGGAGAGAGGGGGGAGGGGAGAAAAACCAATTGAAGATTTTCATAGATAGCCCGCAAAAAGACTAGGAGAAAGTGGGAAAAGAGAGAGAGTTGCTAATTTAGAAAAAAAAAGAAAGAAAAGAAAAAAAAAAGGGAAAAGCAACCATGTCCCTTTGATAAGAGCCCGCTGAAAGAGGGGAGAGAGGGGAAGAGTCAATGCGGGTTTAAAGCAGGAAAAAGAAAGGAGAACAGATCCCATGTTGATAATCCCCTGGTTTTTAAACCCAAACCCGGGGGGTTTGAAACCCCATCCGGGGAGCGGCCCCTTCGCCCCAAACAGAACCACAGACCAACGCCAACAGTCTCACCTGACCAGGCGCCATCAGACCAACACCAGTGCCGGCAGTTGTGTCGTGTTGTGAAAGTGACAGTGAAGAAAAAAAAAGGAAAGAAAAAGACAGTGATTCGTGAATAGTTAAGATCACCTGGCCAGGTAAAGTAGAAATCTGTTTATATACCCGGGTTAGTTAATGATGTTTTAGATAAATGATTTTGTGAAGTTCAGGAAAGAGAGAATGTTTTATTTCATTTGATTCCAGATGCATTGAGTTTCGTTCTATGAACATGTTAGTAAAGTTATAGACTTTACTAGTGGTTTGATGTGACGAATGCATGATATAATGAATGAGATCGTAAGCAAGCTGTGAGTGTGTTTGGGCTGTGCGCTAGTCCTTCCTCCACTGACATTACACCGAGGTTGACAGTGACATCAAACCTTTAAAACAAGGTCTGAGTGTCTTCACAGGAACGTGGGTCGCCTTCTTCATTTTTTGATCTGGCTGGTCCAAGCCAAGGCGACCTGTGACCTGTCCTAACAGACATTACAGGATAACGGATTCGCTGCATGGTGACAGCACTGGCTTCATACACTTTCATGTCCCCGGTGCCGCAACCACGGCGTGACTTCTGTTTGACTGCTTCCCAAAATGTCTTTCGTCAAATTCATCTGTGCTTGTTGACAGTTCATACGTCTTTTGTTCCTTCAGTTTGTCTTCTGTGAATCACTTTTTCTCTTTGCCCCTAATCAAGGGGGGTTTTTAATCTTTTAAAAAGGGTATCCTTCCCCCTTTTTTTTTAAAAGTTGGATTTGAATTTGGGTTTTAAATTTTTTCAAAAAACCAGCAATTGCCATTTCCTGGTCCTGAGGAGAAAAAGTCGGGTTTTCGAAACACAGGTATCTGACCGGATTTAAATGTTGGGGTTTCCCCTTTCCCCCTTTGGAGATTGTCCCCCCCTTGGAGCTTTAAAAAGCTTGCTAAAGGCTCTTTTTGGGGAGCATTTATTTTTCCCCAATTCACCCACCCCAAGCCAACTGTTATTTGGCAGTTTTAGCTACCACTGCGATATGAAGGTTATCCCCCCCCTTTTTCTTCATTTTAAAGCCCTTAAGACAAGTTTGGGTTAAAAATTAAATTTATTTATTGCAGCAATGCAACACCAAGCTGCTATTTAATTTGCTGGAAGGGCGAACGGGTCCCTTATCCTCGGAATTTTTTAGTTTATTGTAATTTATTTCCCCTTGCAGACCCCTTTCCCAAAGGGAACCCCCCCTCGCATTGTGTCTTAAGAGGTTATCTTTTTATATTTTCTACTTTTCACAAAAAAAATTGTACTTTTTTTTTGTTTTTAAAATAATTTTCCTTTTGCTTCTTAGTTGGCACCTTTGGTTTTTTTTTTGAAAACTCAACAAAACAACTACGGTATTGCACACCACCCTTTTTTTGGGGTTGGCTTTCCTTTTTTAAAAAAAAAAAGACAGGGGGATTAAAGGGTTACCACTTTCCGCAGTCACTGGGGAAAAAAACAATGGGGGTTTCAAAATCCCGGGTTATCTGCCCAGGAGTCATATGTTATTTAGTCTCCCCCCTTTTTGGGAGTTTGGGTCCCCCCTTGGAACTTGAGTTTTTGTGAGGGCCCTCATTTTGAGACTTTTATTTTTTCCTCATTCACCCATCAAGCACAAAACTGTTAGGCAGGATTTCTACCCCCCGGCAGATATGGTGTTTTTTTCCCCCCCTTTTCCCTTCAATCTAAGAAATAAGGGGGCAAGCTTTGTTTAAAAATTTTTTTTAATATATATAATATATTTAAATTTATATATATAAATAATTATTAATATATATTTATATAATAATTGGGTTTTAAAAAGCCCACTCAGAATTCAAAAAATGCTAACCAAATAGGGGCGACATAACAGTTTTTAAAATTTAAAAATTCCATTTTCCAAAACCCCTTTTTTTAAACTATATATATATATAAATTATTTTATTTTATATAAAAATATAATATATATAATATATTTATATATATATAAAAGTGTGTGGGGGTTTTGTGGGTTGTTGGTGTGTCCCAAACTCATTGTATTAAGAAAAAAGGAATCACGGCTTGAAACGGCCCGATCTTTTCCAAAAAATATCCCTTTTCTCGTTTTGGGTTTTCAATCTCCCAGTCTGCTTTTTAGTGCACCCAAATATAAAACACAAGTGCGTGCAGATATTTGGGAAAATTTGAAAAAAAATATGCTGTACCAGATTCTTTTCCCAAAGTTTAAAAGCTCTGAATAAAAAAACAACACAAAACCCGCCCAACAACAACAACAAAAAACGACAACAAAAACCCGCCAACGAAACAACAAAAAAAGCGAACCCCACATAAAAAAATAAACGGCTCATGTAGGGGGGAGAAAAGAGAAAACAAGAGAAAGAACAAAACACCTTTAAACGTATCAATGCATATTTCGTAAAAAACAGCTTGAGCCTTCGCAAGTATAAAACCCTGTGTGTACCCCAGCGTCTCTGGCTGTTGTTTTTGCAAAGAAAAGGGTCGGAAAGGCCCAACCCTGGGTTCCCACTTGTGGGAGGGACTTGGATATGACTTTGAAAAAAAAACCCTAAAAGGGTGTTTGTGTTTAAAAAGGGAAAAAAAATGTAAAGGGTACACTAAATTTCCCTCTTAAAAGTATGAATGTTTTTATCTGAAATGTATAACGTGTGTGTGTGTTTGTTGTGTGTGTGTGTGTGTTGTGTGGTGTGTGGTTTGTGTGTGTGTGTGTGTGGGGTGTGTTTTGTGTGGGGGAGTGAGTGAGTGAGTGGTGTGTTGTGTGTGTGTGTGTGTGTGTTGTGTGTGTGGGGTGGTTTTTATGGGTGTGTTGTGTGGGTGTTTTGTGTGGTTTTGTTGTGTGTGTGTGTGTGTGTTTTGGGGTTTGGGATAGTGTGTGTGGGTGTGTGTGGGGTGTGTGTGTGTGTGTGTGTGTGTGTGTGGTGTGTGTGTTGGGTGTGTGTGTGTTTGTTTGGGGGTTTTAATTAGTGTGGGGGTTTGTGTGTGTGTGTGTGTGGGGTGTGGGGTGTGGTGTGGGGTGTGGGTGTGTGTGTGTGTGTTTTGGGGTGTGGGGTGGTGGGGGTGAGTGTGAAATTTTTTTTATTTTTGGGAAGGAGCTTAAACGCCCTAAATTTTATTTTTCCCCCCTCTCCTTTCCCCCCTTTTTTTGCCCCCCCCCTTCCCCCTCCGTCTTTCTTTTTTTTCCCCCCCTCCCCCCAACACGGGACCACACACAACCCACAGCACAACACACACACACACACACACACAACAACACACACCCCACCACACACCCCCACGAAAACCCACCCCACACCACCACCCCACAGACACACACACACACCCCAACAAAACACACAAAACACACACACCACACACACACCCCACCCCCAACACACACACACACCCACACACACATGAAATTGACCGAGACGATGATTTTGAATACATTTTTTCCGGGGCGGATCTGTCAGCCCAAAAACTACATGATGTTGTGGGGGAAAAATAAAAGTTCTGAGCAGTTGTCACGCTCCCTGCTCCTTTTTTTTTTTAATTTTTTAAAACACTTTTTTTCTAAAAAAACCATTTACCCCACGGGGGCTTATAGCCCCGAAAATTGTCTTCCTTTTTTTTTTTTTTTTGCCTGTGGCAACAAAAGTTTCGGCGAAAATTTTCCCGGCCCTAAAACCCGGACATATTTATTTTCCTTTCGTGTGTTTGTGGTGTGGTGGTGGTGTGTGTTGTGTGTGTGTGTGTGTGTGTGGTGTGTGGGGTGTGTGTGGGTGTGTGTGTGTGTTTGTGTGTGTGTGTGTGTGTGGTGTGTGGGTGGTGTGTGGTGGGTTTTAAAAAATTAAAAACCAATTTACAGAGAGTTTTTTTTTGGAAGTAAATGTTGAAATGGGCGCAAATAATACTTCAGGGAGAGTTTTTTTTAAAGTTGAAATCGTTCCCATTTTGCCGTAAATAAAAAAGAACAGGAAGGACTTTTTTTTAACTATTTTTCCTTTTTAATTGGCTAGGTAATTCGTCCCTCACAGCATTTAAAAATTTTTCCTTTTTTAGGTTTGAAAATTTGATAAGTGAAAGGGAAGAAATTTTGAAATCATGTACTTTTTAAATGCACTTTAAAATTAATATTTTGCAAAAGAGTTTTTTTGGGGCTATGCCGGGGTTATTCCATACATAATAATTGCGGAAAGGGGGGTACATTGAAATTTTTATTCTTATCTTTGGGGAAAACATTATAATGCATAAACTTTTTGAAATTGTATTTTTTAATTTTGAAAGTGAACAATAAGTGATGAACAGTATTTTGAAATTGATTTTTTAATATGAAGTAAATTTAATAATTTCATGAAAGTATTTAAAAAAGGTTTTAAAACTTTATATTTACGTAATAATAAAACAGTAAAGGGGGCATTTTGATTTGTTTTTTTAATATTTTACATAAAAAGGAGGAATTTTGAAATTATATACTTATTTTTTTACTTAAATAACAAGAGCACGGACATTTTTTTTGAAATATTACCTTATGTACGAAAAAAAAGTGCAGAAGGAGTATTTTGAAAAAAATATTCTTACCCTTACATAAAAAAAAAGGGAGGACAGTATTGAAAAGGGGTAACTTAATTTTGTAATAAGAGCAAAGGGGAAATATTTTTAAAAATTTTTTATTTCCCCTTTTACGTGAGTTAAAAAGAGCAGGGGATTTTTTTGATACTTTGTCACTATTGTAATTTCGTTTGGGGCTTTGAGTAAAGAAATTTAGAAAATATTTGTGCGATTGCTTGCCCCCCCCCCCCCCCCCCCCCCCCCCACCCCCCCCCCCCCCCCCCCCCCCCCCACCCCACAAAACACACAACCCTTTGGGTTTTTTTTTTTTGCTTCTTTTTTGCCATGAACCCCCGAAGTAAACCCTTTTTATCAGGGGAAGTTTTTGATGAAAAAAAAAAGTACCCGGAAAGATAGAGGGGAAAACACGCAAGAAGTTGGGGCTAAAAAAAGCCATTCAGATTGGGAAAACCCCTAAAAATGCAAAATTCATTTTCATTTTTTCCACCCCCTGTTAAAGCACATTGGGGAAAACGAAAAACGTTTAATTTGGGGGAATGATCCCCAAAAATCCTATTTGTTAAGAAATATTTTTTCACCTTTTCTTTAAAAAAAAACGAAGATTTTTTTGAAAAACAATATTTCTATTTAAAAAAAAGTGGGCCCATCAAAAGTTTTCGGAACTTTTGAGTAAAGCAGCCCCAAATGAAATCCAAACATGGAAAAAAAAAACTACTATAAGGGTTTTTTCGGGTTCCCACAAGAAGAAACTAAAAGCTTTAAAAAGAGGGGAAAGAATTGGGGAAAAAGGGAAATTTTATCCCCCGACGTGCCCCAAATGTTTGGGTAAGGGAAAAAAAGCCCCCAAATAGAAAAGAATACTCTTAAATTTAAAATACATTCTTAAAGGAACCAATGCTTTCAAATATTCAGGGCCCTGATTAAGGGTAGTCCCCTCTCAAAGGAAAAAACATTTCAAATTTTGTATGGGAAGGAAAACCTAAACAAACCCTGCTTTGTTATACAGGGGCTCAACGATGCCCCCAAAAAGGTTTTAAAGGAAAGACTGCTACAAAAAACTTTGGGGTTTTTGACCCGTATGGAATTTTTGGGTTTCTCAGTCTGGGGTCCTTACCATCTAAAAAAACCCTTGATAACCCCGAAAAGATTCAGAAGAGAGCGGCACGGACATAAAAAAGGGAAAACCCTAAAAGAGGAAAGGGAATAGGGGGAAAAAACAGGAGAAATTACAACGGGGGAACCCTTTGGGAAAAGGGAAGAGGGCCCTTTTTTAAAAATTAATACCCTTTCAAAGGCAGAGCTACACTAATTGATTTTCCCCAAAGGAACAAATAGTATTTAAAAAAAGTAGCACCAGGATAAACGGGCAAAACTTTTTCCCTACCTGAAACAAATATTGACAGCCATTTTCATTCGTTTTATCCTAGTTCTGTAAGGCTGGAACGCACTGCCGGGGGTGCCATCAAAGTTTTTCCCCAAAAAGCAGTCTCTTTTAAAAATCAAATTGGGGGGGGAAAAATTTTAGATCTGCATAAATTTATTGATTTTCTTTTTAAGGGTTCCCCATTATTTTTTGGGTTTCCTTGGGGGCCCTTTGCCCCGGATTGCTTTTAAAACCCTTTTTAAAAATCTGTGCGACCCCTTGTTTTCCAAATTTTGCTCCCGGGACCAAGGGGCGGGGGGTTTCAAAATTTTCTTTTTTTAAAAAATTCCGCTTTTGACCTCTCATTTTTTTTTGGGGGAACCAGTTTTTTAGAGGGAAAAAGAAGAAGAAGAAGAAGAGAAGGAAGAAAAAAGAAAAGGAAAGGGAAAAAAGAAGAAGAAGAAGAATAAAAAAATTTCAGCCCCTGTTTTTCCCTTTGGCTTAGAGAAATAAAAAGCGGAGTCTTTACTTGATTTTGTACATTCTTACTGGGTTTTTTTTTTTGTTTTTTTCCCTTTTTTTTTTGTCATCAAGGGGGTTTCCATCTGTTCTTTTGGAAAAGAGGGAAAAATTAAAAGGGGGGTGCCTTTAAATTTTTCGTTGTTTTTTGTTTGTTTTTCCCTTTTTTTGTTTTCATCAAATGGGGTGCCATCTGTTTTTTTTGAAAGAGGGGAAGAAAAGAGAGAGGTTTCTCTTGTAAATGTTTTGTTTTTTTTTTGTTTTTTTTTTTTCCTTTTTTGTTTTTCATCAAGGGGTTTTGGGCCCTCTGTTCTTTTTTGGAAAGAGAGAAAAATTTAGAGAGGTGCTCCCTTTTAAATGGTTTGTTGTTTATTGTTTTTTTTTCCTTTCTTTGTTGTCATCAAAAGGGGTGCCATCCCCGGGTTTTTTTGGAAAGGGGGGAAGAATAGAGAGGTGCTCTTGTAAAAATTTTTTTTGTTTATTTTTTTTTTTCCCTTTTTTGGTTGTCACAAGGGGAGTGCCGTCTGTTCCCTTTTGGGAAAGAGAGAAGAATGAGAGAGGTGTCTTGAAATGTTCGTTTTTTTTATTTGTTGTTTTTTTGTTTTTTTCCCTTTTTTTTTGGTTGGGCTTTCAGAGAGTGAGCAAAACCCAGTATTAAATTTTATTGATTGGGTTTTTTGATTGATTGATTGTTATGAAATTTATTGATTGATTGAAAACGATCGACGATCGATCGATCGACGATCGATTTGATCTGATTGATTGATTGTTGATTGACTGTCTGGGTTTGGGTTTGGTTGTTTTTTTTAAATTTTGATAGAAGTAGTGGGCCAAGATATTTCATATTTTTTATTTTTCCCGTGCATAGAATAAAAAAGGGAAATGAGCAGGTATAGTTTGCAATTTAGGGCATAAAAATTTCCCGTCTATTTTTTAAATTTTGAAATTTGCCTAGTTTTTTTTTTTTTTTTTTTTAAAATGTCTTTACTATCTCTGTCAGGGTTTTTATTCCCCCCATTATTAAAATTTCAGCGTGATAAAGTCATTGACCGCATTTCATTTTAAACATTTGGGAAAATTTAATATGAACAAAAATTTTTTAAAAAAATTCCAAAGAAGCAGCCCATTACGCAAATACAAACAAAAAACGCATGTCTTGGATTGTACAAAATCCAGACTCTAGTAAATTTTTCCTATCAATTAAAATTCTCATTCCAGGGTTTGCTATATTTTCACAGACCCCGGCTTCCCCAAAATTTCGGGGAAAACTGGTTTAAATTTACGAAATTTTAATGCTTTCCCCTTATTTTGACCTTGAAAAAGTTCCAACTTGGGTAGAATTTACCTGAAAAAAACAAAAAGTATCCGAATCGGATCGTTTGCAGGGAAAACCCTGTGAATATGCTGAATGGATGGACAAGTTCACTGGGCCCCAACCCGGGTTCAATTTTCTTTGATGTTTTTCTGAAATTTTTTTCCTTGGGACTTTAATATTGAATTTTCCATTTAATCAGGGCAAAATATGGTTTTCCCATAAAACTTTTCCAAACAAAGGGCGCTCCCTTCCCTGTAACTTTAAACCAGCAGAATTTTTTAACTGACCACAAAACATTTTTTGGGCGGACAAAAAAAATCCTGAACAAAAAATTGTTTTAAATGGATAAAAGTGATCTTTTTAGTGTGTTTTACGTGGGGGACAATTGGAATTCAAATGCCCCAAACAGGTCACAGTCAGGTGACCTACATGTCTTTCGCAAGATGTCAGAAGGATTATTTTCTTGTTGATTTTTCCCACTCACCATTTTCGAATGTCTACAATTGCACTAATCCAAAAGGCGCTCTAGTGTACTGGCTACAAGCCTTTATATATATATATATATATATATATATATATATATATAATATATATATATATATAAATATATATATAAAATTTATATATCAATTTAAACAAAGCTTGCTCTATGTCTTAGATTGAAGAAATAGGGGGAGATACGCATTCATAGCTGCAGTGGTAGATGATTCTGCCAAACTAACCAGTATGTGCTTGAGTGGGTGAATGGGGAAAAATATAAATAAATGCTTCTCAAAATGAGCCTTCAGCAAGCTTATATTCTCCAAGGGGGAGACATCCTCCAATGGGGAGGGAAACTCACTAACATATAACTCCTGGTCATATACCGATATTTCGAAACTTGGTGGTTTCTCCTCAGTGACCGCGGAAAGTGTAATTTGACTCCTCTGCCTTTTCAGTTTTAAGAAGAATGCAATCCCAGAAAAGTTGGTGTGCAATACCGTAGTATGTTTGTTGAGTTTTCTAAAAACCAACCAAAGGTGCCACCTAAGAAGCAAAAGAAAATCATAAAAGAGCAAAACAAGCTACATTTTTTGTGAAAAGTAAAAAAATATAAAAAGATATCCTCTAAGACACAAGTGCTGAGGGCCAGTTCTTGGAATGAATCCGCAAGGACTAAAATACAACAAACTAATAAATTCCAAGGATAAGAAACCGCACCGTTCCAGCAACTTACAGAGCAGCTTGGTGTTGCAATGACTGCAAAGAAATATTCAATTATAAACAAAGCTTGCTCTTATGTCTTAGATTGAAGAAATAGGGGGAGATACGCATTCATAGCTGCAGTGGTAGATGATTCTGCCAAACTAACAGTATGTGCTTGAGTGGGTGAATGGGAAAAATAAAATAAATGCTTCTCAAATGAGCCTTCAGCAAGCTTATATTCTCCCCCATGGAGAATATTTCTTGCAAGTCATTGCAACACCAAGCTGCTCTGTAAGTTCTGGAACGTGCGGGTACTTATCCTTGGGAATTTATTAGGGTTTGTTGTATATATATATATATATATAGTAGTATATATATATATATATATATATATATTATATATATATATATATATATAAATAGAGAGAGAGAGAGATCAGTATATTTAAAGTGCCTAAAACAACTTTTTAAGTGCTCAACCCCTTGGGGAGCAACATTAGTTAAATTAGTTAGTTAGTTAGTGTTTTTATAGGGTCCAGCGGACTACTAGGAGCCAAATCAGGACCTCAGCTATCATATCCAAGTCTCTAGATAGGGAGCAACATTAGTTAAAACAAGTAAAAAGAGGAATCTTAAAACTAAACTACAAATTTGTTTCGAGCGCATTGCGCTGTCATCAGGATTGTTTTTGGTTTGGCCCACCGCCGATGTTATATAGCGTGTGGGCTCACGTTTGCGGTTGTTTGCACGTTCGGGTTGGCTGCACGTGTTTTTGTTTTGGGGGGGCTTTCAGGGTTTTCTTTTGGGTGTATTCACTAACAACGATTTCCATTTATGCCTGCAGTTGTTTACTATTTCTGTTTTGGTGTTTAAAGTTGCTAAGTGTGGTTGCATAGTATTAACATTTTTCATTAACATAGGGGTTGCACCTTTTTTTTGAACCCATTT
>JAFLJL010006447.1:0-10595 GCA_018398815.1 Conus ventricosus
TTTTCCAAAAAACTGAAGAAAAAACCTAAATAAAAAGACTGGAAAAACCGGGGAAAATTTGGGTGGCCCCCCCTTTAAAGAAAAAAATTCCCCCGTTTAAAAATTTTGGGGAAATGATTAAAATTTCCCCGATTTTTCCCTTTTTAAGAGTTTTCGCCTTTTGCATTTTTTTTTTTTCAAAATTAAAAACTAAAACCAAAAAAGGGGGGGTTTTGTAAAAAAAAAGATGGAAAAAAAAGGGGGAAAAAAAGGGGGAATTACGGAAAAGGGACAAGGAGTATGGGGGTAAGGGAAAAAAATTACGATTTCGACCCAGGGGGAAAATCTTTAAAAAGCAAAGGGAATATCTCGCAGCGTTGTGCAGTAAAACATATCACGACAACTACAAAGAAGCTTGTTTGGCATAAGACTTTCATCATGACAACGAAAAACTGCGATCTAATCTACTTTGATCAACAAAAAGTTGAAAAAAATCATTAGATAAACAAACACAAAACGGGTTTTTTTTAATCCGGATTTTCTATAAATGGGGCACGGGGGACCGATAAACGGGGGGTTTTAAAATTTTTTTCATCACTTTTATTAAAGATCATCTAGCTTATCCAATTCATTTAAATTTTTTTTCTCATTTTTTGCTTGACGAGTTCGAATTTTTTTTTTATTTCAAGATATTTTTTTTTCCCAAAAATTTGGGGGGTTTTGAGTTGTAGGTGATCGGTGTTTTTAGCATGCTTTGATTAATCCTCGAAAATTTTTCCAATACATTACACGCCGAAATATTCCCGTATCATTTAAAGGTCCTTTTTCCTTTACCATTTTTGTTCGTTCTGCCTTCCTTTTTGGCCTTCCATTTTAAAAAAAAAATAATTTACTAATTAATTAAAGGGAATGTGTCTGGTGGTTTTATCGCACTTTTTTTTTCACAAAAGATTTTGGGAGCGGTTGTTTTTTGTGTCATTTCTCTAAAAATCCCGGGGGGTTTCATTTTTACAATTTTTTTTTATTTAAGGGTCAACACTCCAAACTGGATGGGTTGCCCTGTGCAGTGCCCCCTTTGCTTCCCCCGGTAAAAAAAGGGGCCTTCTTTAAATCCAAATGAATAGTTTGCTGGGTTTTACTGGGGTCTTCACAACTTTTTGTTTTTCTTTTTTATTTCTTGTACTGGTTTTAACCCTTTTAAATTTTTTTATTAACATTGCGCCAAAACTGGGGCAATTTTAACCCTTCTGTTTGCGAGGTTGTCAATAAACTCTCTGTGATACTGGTAAGAAAAAATCTTTCGGCTAACTGTTTGTTAAAGTTTTCAACTAAGCCTGTGACTGTGAACCCCGGGAAGCCCCTTTAAAGGGACTCTATGTTTTTAACAATAATTTATTCACTTGGCCCTTTTAAAATTTTTTTCCATCACAACTTGAAACATGCGAGGGTAATTAGGGGCCTCGTGGTATATCAGCTGTATGGCAACAGCAACACGAAGCACCTTTTGTGTTAATGGGTTCTGATCTTTGTACCTGAAAGCTATGTCAATGAGGAGTGCGTACTTAAAACTTTTTTGTCTAATCCATGAGGAAAAAAATAAAGATCCTTTTAGGGGGTCGTTTGGGGTTTTATTACAAAGTGTTCTTGTATTCGTCTAGGCGCCGGTAAATAAATTTGCCAAATCGCTTTTTTAGATAAACCCTTCTTTTGCTGTTTGTTTAAATGCTCCCCTGCTTGGCTTAGCTTTTTAATTGCTGTGATGCCCTTCTATTTTGGGGGAATAATAGATTTTTTTCATTTTTTTTTCAGCCAATATTATTGCAACAAAACACACGGTCATACCCAGACAAAAAACCCATTTCTTGCATCTTTTTTTTTCTGATGGTTGATAAAAAATCACTGAATTTTGGTGGGGCAATGTCGGACCCGGTTTTCCTGTTACAAAATAATATTTTTTATTGCTTTTCAACCTTTTTAAAAGTGTAAACTGCATGCCCCTGTTTTTTCAGTGTGTCTTAATAAAATCAAGCTCAAGCTTGCTTTTCATACGTCTTTTCAGCTGCTAGTTCCCTCCAAGTTTTGTTGTTTTTTCTCTCCCGTCATCCCGCTTTTACAAATGCAAATTATTCCGCAAAAAAAAACGCTTTCCCCACAGCCCGCCTTTCATTATTGCAGTGAAGCCATTTTTTATAAATGTATTTTTTTTTTAAAATTTTTATATTGTCTGAATTATTCCTTGTTTAAACTAAAAAATCTTTCGTAGCAAACGAAGGCAATGATAGCAATTAGTTTTGCTGAATCCTCAAAGTCTAGTTTGCCAAGTTTTGGGGGTTTTAATTTCTTAACGGGCTTTTCCCAAGATTATATCCTACATTTTTCCCCCAAAAACAGCAGAATTTATAAAAGGGTTGGGTAACATTTTTTTTTCGGTGCTCATTTTAAAAGATAAAATAATTATAATTAATAAAAAAAACAAAACAGTGGACTCCTACACTACAAGGAGCCTAAACCTCCTGAACTTAGGGAAAGACCAAGTTGTTTACCAAGCCATTTTTCCCAAAAAAGGGGAAAGGGTTTTTCTTTTGCAGCGGTGGGAAAAAAAAAACTTCCCCGGAATGAAATTTAGCATTGAAAAAAGATTCAACAGATGTCGCCCCAAAAACTTTTTTGTACAAACGGTTGAAGCGGCTGGGTCTAGAAGGTGAAAAGGTGGGGAAAACGTTTAGTTTTTACACTAAATAGTCATAGAAATTTTCTCCCCTTTATTCTGAACAAGATCTTACTATATTTAACGCAAAATCCAGTTTTAAAAAATCATTAGAGTCCCCCTAGGGTGTGTTTATACTTAATTTGGGAAAATTGTTTCGCCATTTTATCGGGGTTAATAACTTTTAATCAATAATTTTTTTCCCCTTTAAAATGAACGAGCTGGAAATCAGCAAACCAAAAAAACTGAATCAGGTGGGAAAGTAACCAAGCCAGAAATCAGCAGAAAACCTGACCATGGGGACATTAAAAATCCCCGGGCGTGTTGAACAGAAAAAAATTAGCAGAGGGAACAACAAAAAAAATTAATGTTGCAAATATAACTCATCATGAAAACATAAACACCGCCAACGCCAGAACAATTGATTCAATGCCCCCCTATAAAAACTCCATGTAACAAGGCCCCAAAGTCTTCATGGAATATTGAACTTTAAAACGTTGCCATTTTTTGGGGCCATTGCTGCGTTTGGGGGCGTTTTTACGGCTATAAAAAAATTTTAAAACATGGCAAAAGAAACAAAAGCAACCAAAAAATCTGAACCGTTAAAAACAGAGAAAGACAAACAGCACGCCAAAACCGCCAATAACAAAGCATCATTTTGATCCATTTCAAATGGAATAATATTTTAAAGAACTTAATTTTAAATTTTTTTATAAAAATAGATCAGGCGTATTATAAAATGATGAAGTCAAAAAATAAAGACCTGGAGTCTATAAAAGACATTTCCATAGACCCGAATTTAATCAATGGGGTTTTGCTTCGAGGTAAGACCTTCTTTAAGATCTATGCAGAGAACGCTGAGCAAGACATTCTCAACGATGACACGTTTTTTGAGGCGTGTGTGTACTATATTAGACATCTACTATTTAAGATAAAAAACATAGATTGTATTTTTTGATAATTATAAGATAACTTAAATAAAAACTTGGTTGTACTTAGAGGATGACTTAATCAAGAACTTATCAAGAACTTAAGAAGTTACTTGATCAAGAACTTTTTAGGAACTTGAAGTAACTTAATTAAAAACTTAATTAAGAACTTGGGGTGACTTAATTAAAAACTTAATTAAGAACTTGGGGCGACTTGGGGTAGGAGTGTGTGTGGTGTACACAGGGGTGGGGTGGGAGGACGTGCGTGCGTGGGGTGGGGTGGGGGGACGTGCGTGCGTGGGGGGGGGGGGGGACGTGCGTGCGTGGGGTGGGGTGGGGGACGTGCGTGCGTGGGTAGGACAAAACACACACACACACAAACAAACAACAAACACAAACAAACAACAAACAAACACACAATAGCCCAGACAGTGCTTGTAAGACTTGGCCAAATTTGCTGTGCTCCTCTTTTCTCAACCAGGCTTGCAACTGGCTTTGGCAGAGTTACAGCAGTAATTGCGTAGCCAAGCTTTTATGGCGGCTCTAATCGCCATATTAGTACATCCGTCATTGTATATTTGGAGCATTTATATGAAGATAGTGCTGGCCACACAACTACTCCTCTCCATACTGGTAGATGTACTAAGGCCTGCCTAACCCTATCAGTTTTTTTGCCAAAACATTCAAAAATCGTTATCCAGTTGCATAAGGAAGCGAAGCAGTGAAGCCAGTAATCACAGCAATATATACAAAGTCATGAAGTGCTTGGGGAATTCAAGGCAGTCAACTCTAAACAAACCCAACCGCTCCTGCATGAGCGGTATCTAAAAATAGATCTTTCGTCAGTGGTAGGCCTGCATGGTCTTACAGTCGCGCGCACTGTTGCTAAGCAGCCAACTCTAAACAAACCCGACCGCTCCTGCATGAGCGGTATCTAAAAATTTGATCTTACGTCAGTGGTAGGCCTGCAGCGCTTTCTAGGTCAATCAGGGGAGCTCGCCTGATTGACCCAGTATGCTTGGTGCTTTCTAGCCGGATCAATGCTGGGAAAATGCCAGGGCCCGCAGTGAGCGGTATCTAAAAATAGATCTTACGTCAGTGGGAGGGCGCTTGCAACTTGCTTAGCAGAGTTAAGCAATTATGGCGGGTCTAATCGCCAGTATAGTACATCCGTCATTGTATATTTAGAGCATTTATATGAAGATAGTGCCGGCCACACACACTCCCCTCCATACTAGTAAAATGTACTAAGGTCTGCCTAACCCTATCTAGTTTGTTTGCCAGAACATTAAAAAATCGCCATTCAGTTGCATTAAGGGGACACTTGAAGGCAGATAAACTGGTTAGAATTAAAAAAGTAAAAAAAGTATAAAACATCTAATACACAGATCAGCCTGCCACATGAACACTGAATCTTTAGTTTTAACAATCAATCAAGTCCATACAAACTGAGAAATTTTTACTTGGAGGAACAGCAAAAATGTTTCAAAAAAAGGTTTTTTTAGCATACGAATCAGCCGTGTTTACCTCCGCCTTAAGAAATGAACGCCCTGTTTTTAAACATGGCTTTAGCTGTCTCAAGCCAGCTCCCAACAATCAACGCGCAATGGTTTGTTTTTTCTTCGCCGACTTTCAAAAAATGCAGCGCCATTTATTAGATAAGGAACCATCTCATCAATAGTCAAACACGTATTAAAACTAGCTACATCTTTTTCAACAATACTGCCTTCAACGTTTTCATTTCCTTGAGCCAACAAACCTTTAAATACACAATTCGTTTTTCTTAAAAACCGGTTTAACACCCCACCAGTAAAACACTCCCGCTTCCCGACAGTCAGTGGAAAAAATGTGTGGGTTAACCTGTCGTGAGCGGGCTGATTGGCCAGGCTGTGAGAGCGCCCCCACGGGGGCAGGGGTTGGTGTTGTCAAAGGGTGCATCGGCAAGCTGGGCGGAAGAGGGGGGGTAAGGAGGAAGTGCGGCAGTATTGATTTTTTGGCCGGGGCCACCTGCAAGTAACGGGAGCCCCCCACCGTGGGTGAGGGGTATGCCCTGTAAACCGGGGCACTTTTTTTTTTAAATAGGGGGTGTGTGGGGTTTATGTGTGTGTGCAGGGTTGTGTGTGTGTGGGGTGTGGTGTGTGTGGTGTGTGGGGGTGTGTGTGTTTGTTGTGTGTGGGTGTGGTGTGTGTGTGGTGGTGTGTGTGTGTGTGTGTGGGGTATTTTGCGAAACGCAGAACCGTATTCTATGGCTCCGTGTCTAAAGAAAATATCAAAAGGAACCTTCGCCACCGGTCATTTTACCCAGCCCTACCTTTGCGTCATAATTACGGCCATGGGTCCGTCCAGGGACCCCCCTGCCACAAACCCCAACCCTCTAATTAGGGTTTTCCCCGGGGTTCTCAGAAAATTTTTTAGTTTGGTGCGCTCTGCAAAAATGTTAGTTTTGAAAATGACTGTTTGCGCGAAAATGATTGGGAAACTAGTTTAAGTCTTACTTGCGAGAACAAAGATATAAAAACCTGGGTTTTTTCGCCCAAAAAGGGTTAGGGCGGAAGGGGCCCCAGGTTTTGGTAACTACGTTTTGGGCCCCCCCAAAAGGGGGGGGAAACCAAAACTTTTCATAAAATAATCAATTTTATTAAACTTGACCCTACCCCCCCCGTCATACAAAACACAACTTTCTTATCAACAACCTTAAAAACGCATACGAAAAAATTCTAAATCGCCCCCCTGTTCTTCATTTTTAAAATTACCAAAAAAGACAATTTCCACTATCGTTGACATTTATAACCAAAAGAGCAAATAAAGCCCATAATTGCCAGCTTTCCCCTTGGGTTACCGTCTTTCTCTACCCCTGTGCGACCACGAGCTAAAGCGCCACATTGTTTGTCCTCCCGTTGGGGCCAAACCCAGTGGGGGGCACTGGCAAAATAGCTGAGTCCACCCCCACACCCAGCTCCCGGACCCACCAACTTCGCCCCCCCCCCGGAAAGGGGCTCCTGTCGGGCCCCTCCCCAGGTCTTCTGGGTGCAAAACCCCACCTGTCTGGCAGCTCCCCGTCAGGGTCCAACAGGGTTAACCGCTTGCTGTCGACCTCCCCCACGGGAGCAATTCTTTTCGTCTCGGCTCCGAGGCTACAGCAACCCCCAGTTTAGTCCCCCCCCAGGAGACAACAAGGGGACGCTAACCTCGCTTTACGCTGTTTTTTCTGAGCCCCCCCGCAAGACGGGCGGTTCCTTTTTCCCTTTGTGGTCACACCTTTCCCGGTTTTTTCCAACACCTTATTTCATTCTCAAACAAAAGAGAACCCCAGTTTTAAAGGGCCCCAAACCCAAGGAATCACGGGGACACACCACACACGATTTGTACCAATTTAAATTCTCAAGTTTTTTTATCCACCCTGGAAACGTAGCACCACCATACACACACAAAACAGCTGCTGCCTAACCAGACTTTGGGGACCAAATTTTTAATGCATAACCTCCACCCCTTCAAAATCAGTCGATTCCCCCAACTACCCCCTTACTAACAGCCTGGATTCTCTACCAGCCTGACTGATGTTTCAAGTATTTACTACCCTATAGAAACAAAGGGGCAAACCCCCAATTGGCCCACCTTCCATTCTTTTTTCCCCCCAACAAGGACACTAAGGGGCGCTGTCTCTGCCTGCGGTGACGGGCACCACCCCTGACGGCACCCGACACATCGCCTTTCCCTTTAGGGGCCCCCGGGAACCCAGTGAATATCGCCAGGGTCGGACTGGACACTCCTCTAAACCCCGACCGCAGGGCGCAACTATGTCCCCATCCCTCGGGCATGCGAAAAAACTCCCCCTAACTCTCCCTCCTTCATATACGACTCGGGGGATTCCCTCTGGTGATGCCTGAGTTTGCACACTTGAAGAACCCAGAACTTGCTCTCAACAACAGCAAAACTACCCTTAATTTGCCTAAATGCTCGAGAACATTCGGCCGACTCATTACACACATGAATCAGTATCTGTGACTAAATTTCACATGAAATCAGTATCTGTGACTAAATTTCACATGAAATCAGTATCTGTGACTAAATTTCACGTGGAATCGGTTATCATCTCTGTGCCGAAAAAACGATTTTTCTGATAGATACATTTGTTTTGTTTAAAATGTGTCCAAACACTACATCAAACATGAAAATTTATAATTATCACTGTTTGCTTGATGAAAAGATAGTAATTCAGGTTGAGCATGGTTATGATGAGGTTTACGAAGCTAACATGCTGCTGGGACAGTGTCCAGTAGTAGCAGTGTGTCACGATGGCCTGTAAATTGGTTGCAGTCAGGAAGCTGCGTCCCTCTCTACTTCAAGGGACCAAACGGAAAGAAAACGCTTGACAGAGACACAGTGAACATTGCGCGTGCGTGCGCGTGCTCTTACACACACACACACACAAACACACACACACACACACACACACACACACACACACACACACACGTACACGCACGCACGCGCGCGCGAGCACACACACACACACACCACACACACACACACACACACACATACACACACACACGCACGCACGCACGCACGTACGTACCACGCACACAATACAATAATGCAATGCTCGCCTATAATTCTGAACACGTTTTTTCCAGCCCAGTTTAGCATACATACAGTATGTTCAAAGAAGTGGAAGAAGAGGAGGAGGAAGTGGTGGAGGAAGAGGAGGAGGAGGGGGAGGGAAAATCCCGTAGCGTGAACATTCCAAATGGTCACACAAACACAAGCTTGAGCGCTCGCCCACCCCTCCTTTCCCTCCCCCCCCCCTCACACGCACGCACGCACGCTCGCACACACACACACACACACACACACACACACACACACACTCTCGAACGAACGTTCGCCAACATGAGAAGAGGGGACCCCGCCACCGCCTGATTTAAACAAACCTCTACTACACAGAGGAACTTCTCAGTGTCACCCCATCTCTGAACACAAGTTTTAAGTGAGGTACCCACAGAAGACCATGACACACAGCTAATCTCACTCCCGTCCTCCCATCCACAACGCCTCCCTCCCCTCACCCCCCCTCCCCCCCACCTTCCCTCGCCCTCACCCATCCTTTCCCACCTCCGAGCAGCCAAGCGGAAAGAAACCTACTGATCGTCTCGACAGTCTTGTACCGTCTCGGTCCATTGGCCGTGAAGTGTGTGGTGGAGTGGTTCAAAGTGCTTTAAAGGGGGCGGTGCGTGGCCCCTGGCAAGGCGTGTGTGGAGGAGGACCTTTTAGTCACGCTGCGTGGTCACCGCGTGGCGGCTAATGAAGACAACTGACTAGCTCTTCCATTCCCTTTTTTCGTCCACGTGTTCTTTTTTAAATTTTTTTAATCTTCATGATTACATCAGGTCTTGACCGTCTGACCCTCCGGGATAAATAGGTTGCTTTGCTCTTTTGCTTTTTCTTTGTCTTTTCTTTTCTGTGTGTGATTGACTGCGTCACGTATGGGTGGTATATCTTTCAGCTTTGGAATGTAGCTACCGGTCGCATTTTCCACCCGTAACGCTCCCCCCCCCCCCTCTCCCTTTCCCTCCTGCTCACTCACACCCGAGTCAATCTGTTGCAGTCCTAAGGCCGGTTGTCCACAAAGCTGTCAATGACAGGTCTCCAGCAGGACACACATTAGAGGACACCCTGCATTGCAGCTGAAACACTTCCTCCACTGACTGCAAATCTTTGCTGCAGGGACTTCAGAGCCACAGAAGCAAACAGCAGCTTAAAAACATTTTTTAAGCCCTCCATGATCTTTCAAGACAATCCACCATTGTACTCCATGTGGATTCCATCCCACTGTGGGATCACTGGAAATGAGAAGGCTGACGCTTTGTCCAAGGCAGGCAGCAATAGGGAGCAGTTCAACCACAGAGTGACTTACAGAGAGACCAAAACTATCATCCACAAGCTGGGTGCGGACAGTGGTGTTGATCCAATCCATCGACTCCAGGAGATACCAGCAAACAATCCTCTTCAGACTGAGAAGTGGCCACTGCCGACTCCTAAGCCACCTCAGCCGAATTCAGATCCCCCACACAGACGAATGTCTATGTGGCACTCGATCTCAGACTCCAGAACACTCCTCCAACACTGTCCAGCCCATGATGTTCTACGGCGTCAAACCTGGCCAGAGGGCACACAGCTACAGATGCAGATTTGGGGCAGTATTCAAGACCTCGAGAAGACTGATGCAGCCACTTGAAATTGACCGCAGAAGAAGAAGAAGAAGAGGAGGAGGCCGAGGAAGAGGAGAAGAAAGAAGAAGAAGAAGAAGAAGAAGAAGAAGAAGAAGAAGAGGAAGAAGAAGAAGGAGAAGAAGAAGAGGAGGAGGAAGAGAAGAGAAGAAGAAGAAGAAGAAGAAAGAAAAGAAGAAGAAGAAGAATAAGAAGAAAGAAGAGGGGGAGGAGGAGGAGGAGGAGGAGGAAGAAGAAGAAGAAGAAGAAGAAAAGAAGAAGAAGAAGAAGAAGATGAGAAGAAGAGAAGAGGAGAGGAGAGGAGGAGGAAGAAGAAGAAGAAAGAAGAAGAAGAAGAAGAAAATCACTTCGATGATGTTCAGCAGTCCTGCCCTGATGTGAACATGCGCAAAACATTACAAACGTAAACTTCTCGATAAGACACCTCGTTTTAGTCTCCACTCCCCTCCTCCCCCCTCTCTCTCTCTCTCTCTCTCTCCTCTCCCTCTCCTCTCTCTTTCTTGTGTCCGCGTCATACCCAACAGAGTAATGACTAACAACCCCAAATGCCTCCTGTTACCAACACGCTTCTCAAGGATATCACGTGACCAAACCAAAGTCTGTCTTTTAAAGTCTTACCACTCGGTGGCCTGTTTTCTGTCTCAGCAGCGGAGTTGCCGTTCCTAGGTGAAGTCGTATTCAGTTGGACTAGCTGTTCCTCAATAGAATTGTTGATGGATTGGTTGAAGTCTGTGTTATGTACGACATGAA
>JAFLJL010006448.1:0-11857 GCA_018398815.1 Conus ventricosus
AGGCAAGGACAGCATGAAAAAGGAACCAGGCTTGGAAGTGTAATGGTTCACACCCTTTTAAGGCATGGACAGCATGTTAAAGAAACCAAGGCTTGGAAGTGTAATGGTTCACACCCTTTAAGGAATGGACAGCATGTTAAAGGAAACCAAGGCTGGAAGTGTAAGGGGTTCACACCCTTTTAAGGCATGGACAGCATGTTAAAGAAACCAAGGCTTGGAAGTGTAATGGTCACACCCTTTTAAGGCATGGACAGCATGTTAAAGGAAACCAGGCTTGGAAGTGAAAAGGTTCACACCCTTTTAAGGCATAGACAACATTTTAAAGGAAACCCAAGGAATGAATCACTCGTTACCAGAGAGACTGACCTTTTGCAGTCTGACCTAATTCATTCTGGTGGTTTTTCAGGATTGATCTTTTTTTTTTAAAACGTGGCAATTTTATTCTGGTGCTTGTCTTTTTAATTATGGTCTAAACTAATTTGGGGATGTAAGGACAAATTCAAAAAAAAACTGTGGCCAAATTCAGTCTGTGGTTACAGGGACTGGAGATTTCCCGTGAAGTCATCAGAAAAAATCGGGCAATTTGAATCCATTGGTGCATCAGCTTTGACAAATCAACGAATTCCGAACAACGCCCGCCCCAGCAAGGTAATATTTTTCTTTGACCGAACTTAAACAAAGTTTATAAACTCTTCATTGTGTCGTTCAACTCAGTGTCTGGTAATGTTTTACCTCACATGTTGGCCAAGTGCTTGCATCTTCAATTTACAGGGTCCCATTTTATTCCCAAAGCATGGTGATACTTTTTGGTATTTTTGTTGTTGTTTTTGTTGTTGTTGTTTTTCATGGCATCCAGCCAAAAGGGGAGAACAGTCTTCCTTTGATCCAAAGACATTTCTTTTCTCCAATCTTCTTTAACAAAAACGTCAATGAGAATTTTTTATGGTCTGCTTCATTTATGATTCCCTGTATGTCTTTGTTTTTTTAACGAATTATTGTTGCCATATGTCTTTCTCACAAAATAGATGACTAAGGGGAGATTTAGTTCCCCTATCTACAACCCCCCATCATGAGTCAACCATTTGATTACACACCCCATTAAACATAGCTGTCAACTTTATCGTGTGTGTGTGTGTGTGGGTGTGTGTGTGTGTGTGTGTGTGTGGTGTGGTGTGTGTGTGTGTGTGTTTGTGTGTGTGTGTTGTGTGTGGGGAAATGTTTAAATAGTCTACCTGTTACGGATGGTGTGTGGTGCGTGTTTTGTTGTCTGACCCTCGCCTCAAAAGTTTAGATGCGTGTAATAATTATTCTCTACACACACCCACACCATACTTACATGGATAGCCAGGCAACCACGAGTTAGATTTCTTTTCTTTAATTATCTGCCTGAACCATAAAAACATACATTCATGTGAATTGGTACAAATTAATACATGTCACTAACACAGCATATAGATCAAGATATCAAACATAAGAACTTCAATCATCAATATCATATTACATATCGTGATATCACTCAAAAGATCTCGCCGGCGCCGTCCACAGTGTCTCACAAAAATAATCAACGTATTCATTCCACAGTACCCAAGCCACAGTCTACAGCTTAAAATAGACGAAAAAGGGATAACGCAGGTCCCCACAGGGTAAACACAGCCTTCACAAAACACAAGCGATGAAGAAGAAACAGGGTCTCAACACAGCAAGCACAATATATAACGTCGAACTATCAGAAGAAGAACCGCAAATTCACAAGCACAGTAACCCATAGCAGAAGAACCGCAGATTCATAAAGCACAGTAAACCATAGAAGAACTGTAGATTCACAAAGCACAGTAAATCCACAGAAGAAGAATTGCAGTTTCATAAAGCACAGTAATCCACAGAAGAAGAACGCAGATTCTTTAAAGCACAGTAAACCATAGAAGAACTGCAGATTCACAAGGCACAATAATCAATATTGAATCCTCGGAGAACAAAATTCTCAGTAAAGTCCCATTGAACACAATAAACTTCGATTCGACGAAACCGTTGATCTAAAACAAATATTAACTTCTCCATGTATTGATATAACAGTGTTCACATCAATAATTCAGCCCACCGCACACATGCGTTGGTACAATTAGAGCACATAAATATTCTTACACTTTACAGGAGTTTTAAGTCACTCTCGGCGACACAGCATTCATAACATTTTTATAACAAATACATTTACCTGCTACATTTTCCGCTGGTACCGTCATCAAAAGTATCCCACATACACAGTGAACATCAATGCACTACTTGACTTGAAAGTCAGCCTCTCCACATAGTAACACTACGGAGAAAACGATGATTAAAACAAAAAAAATTTAGGCTGGACACCAAAGCCTCGGCCTAGTTCTTGCCTCTTCTCTTCTCTAATATTATAATTTTCGTCATGTAGTTACCTATGTCATTTAAGTTGACGTCATAAGTTACGTTGACGTCACAATCCCCCTCCTCAAGAAAAAAACAATGACCGAATTGTTTTTTGAAAAAGAAGTAAACAAACAGCAGAATACACAAACCTACAAATTACATTCACTCAAACGGAAAACGAAAGCCGCTCACGGAAGCAGTTCGTGAGTCCTTCCAGGGACTCTCAAAACAACAGAAAAACACAAGTGTCGTCCCAACGAACTCTGAAGCCCTTTGACATGCTAGCTTGTTGCGGACCTCACGGACAACCTCTCCAAAACCCACACGGAGTAGAGACGGCGGCTGGGCATGGGCTGCACCCCACACCTGGATGCAATGCATATACGATGTCTACTGACCACCGGTCAGCCCACCACACCCACACTGGGTAGAGACCACACATGTCACGAACACTCGTCAGCCCTCCATACCCCCACGGGTAGAGAAAAGGGTTGGGCACGGCTGCCCCCACACCCAGTTGATAATGCAGATACAATGTCTACTGACCACTAGTCAGCCTCTCCATACCCCCACGGGTAGAGACAATGGATAAACATTCCCGCTCAATAGTGCTGTATGCCTTCTTGCGATTCAGCAACTTTCGACTAACGATACGACGGGGTTGAAGAAAAATCATCATTCTACTGGAAACAACACAGCACCCAAATCAGCAGAACTAGCATCAGTCCTGAACACAAAAGTATTAACCAGTCTAAGTAACAACACATAGGTGCAGAAGGACAAGTTTCCCCCTGAATCTTCCTCAAAGCTTCAGCACACCCAGGAGTGAAACGACACGTACAACTTTCTTCCTGACGAACACAACTGGAGATCATACGACTATTCGATGGCTCAATGATACCAAGATCAGTATGATACCATCTCTCTCTCAACAACCTCTTTCGCAAAAAAGGGGATTTCAAAAAAATTTCTTTCTAACAGGAATCTGTTGTAAGAGGGACTCTAAGGGTAACATCCTGAGAAATAACCGGGTTTTGGGGGGTCAAAATGTCCTGAAATCATCAAAGACTACACGCAACTCCCTGGTACTTTTGTCAAACGTACAATCAAAACGAAACTGAGCGGACATCTTCATCGGGCATGGAAAAACCCATTGGAACAGCTAAAGTGGGAATGGGTAAAGCTCATCACAGTCCTGGACGACACCAACTGTACAAACCACTTCATAAACAGTACAACAACTCTGGAGAGGGATCCACAGAAAGACCAACCTTGGAGAACACTCAAGAGAAACCTGTTCCTGCTCACAAGTCAAAGGTGCTATTCTCTAACCCAGACCCAAACTGAAGAACCTTGTGAAAGAACGACTGCAGGTACAACATCAGAAGTAGACACAGCAGACACATCAGAAGACGTTAACTGAAAGCAAGACTTCAATGACTCACCCTTCTGTTCTGAACAAATCAGAACGGAAATGTTCAGATCATTAGGGATCTGACACAAAGGCTTTTTGTCCCCAACATGCTTAGCTCTAAGCCCTGTACCTTTGGGCTACAGGAAAGGTTCACCAGATACATCACCAAACTCACCGCTCACAGAAATTCCAGGTACATTACCCACAATGAGATCTGCGACAGGACTATCCAAGACAAAACAATTTCAAATCGCCCACAAAATAAGGACAACTGACTGAAACTGTAGCCAGTGGAAACTCATCTACATGACCACCAAAAGAAACACACTTCACTGTGGTTCCTAACATCGACTGCAGAAACAACCGTCTGTGAACGCCACAAATGGTAGCACCAGTATCACGCAGAACAGAACTCAAAGTGCCATTCACAGAACCAGACTCCAAATGCAATGCCTGTGAACTCACCAGCAGCTGGACAAGCAAAAGGAGTATCAAGAAAAGAGCAACCCAAACAATGGACTGTTTGCTGTCAGCTGATTCTTGACAACAGTGGAGTTACTAACTACAAAAGGACATTCATCTGGGTGGCTAAGGGTGCAAATCTACAGGGGTTTCTACCTGACTTCCATGGACACCTAGCAGCTACATGTCCTGTCTTTTTACACAAGAAACAACACAACACTTGCAAACTGATCAGAAGCACTTTCGAGGGAAATCTTACTGCCCGAGGTATAAAGGACGCCACGACCAAGATAACGGGTACCGCCAAAGTCATTTCCAAAGACCAGCGAGTAACCAAACCTGATGATCACAGTAACAGCTACCACCAAAGTTACTTCCACGATCACTAGGAACCATAGTATGGCCACTGTTTTGAAAAGTAGAGTATCTGTTTCCTCTGTCAACTGACCACAGTACGGAGTTCTATCAGACTGACCGGGATACGGATTTCTATCAAATTGACCAGGAGTTTTGTATCCAACAGAAGCAAAAATGTTTCCATCAGCTTTCCTAGAAAGCACCTTAGTTGGATGAGCACGTCTGTATGACTCTGCAGACTTGATCATTTCATCAAAAGTTTTCACATCTCTTTCACACAAAAAGTAGCCAGGTCCTTAGAGACACACTCCAAAAACTGCTCACTCAAGATAAATCCACCAGATCTTCAAAAGACTTATCAATTTTTGACAAAAAGACCCAACGGTCAAACAAACCCTAAGTTCAACTGCAAAAGGGCTCGAAAGGTTCATCGCAGCTAGGCTTGCCTCACGAAAACGCTTACGAAAACCATCTGGATACATTTAAATTTTTTCAGCAAGCTCTCTTCAAAAGCCGTAAGACAAAACATTATTTTTAGCGAGACTGGATAGAGAGTTAAAGCAGAACCCTCAAGTAGTGCAGACAGGTATGTTACCACAAACTCTCAACCATCCCAAGGAACGAGCATGGTTTCAAAACGAAACAAGTAACTGTCTATATCATCAGTTTTTTCTTAAAAGGGGCAACTTGGAAAGGGTTGGGGGGGGGGCGTTAAACCTTGGAAAACCCGAACCCGACTCTCACTGTCCTGTCCTGAGACCCGCACTCTGCTGAAAGTAACTTGAAGCTGTATTCTTCTCGTTTCCCCTATCACTCAATTCTTTTTGTTTTCCCCCTGCTCTCTTTTAGTTTCCTCTTGTATCCTTTTAGTTTCCTCTTGTATCTGCTCTCTTTTAGTTTTCCTCTTGTATTTGCTCTCTTTTAGTTATCTCTTGTATCTGCTCTCTTTAGTTATCTCTTCTTCCTGTACTCTCAATTCAAATTCTTTCAATCGCATTCTTTCCTCTCTTTTCCCTGTCCTGGGCAATACACTTGTCAAAATAGGCCAAAAAGTCTTCTCCCTCCAGACCACATACCTTCCTCGTGTAAATATTTAGCGAAAAACTTGTCCTCGTCCACAGAGGACACAACAGGACTTTCCCTTTCCTTAGCCTTCTGTGCCATCATGAATATGAAATAATGTCCTGTCAAACCCGACACACACACTAGGGATCAAATATAAACAATTGCTATCACAAGCAAAAAAAATTTGAAACCCCTGTCCACTAAAATATATTTGAAAATTTCCCAAAAAGGATTTTTTTTTCAAACAAACATTAACGACAAACACTCTTAAAAGGATTAAGTAAATTTAATCAAACCCAACCCAAAAAAAAGATAGAGATAAACAATGAAACAGAAATTCAGGAATATGGGGAGAGAGAGAAAAACAATCGGTAAACAATGCCAAATTTTCAGCAACAAGTATAAATCCAAGCAATGACATGAGAGTAAAAACAATATAATCAATGTATTTTTGTTATTTTGTTGTTTTTACACACTAAGCATTCAAAATGAAACAACTAAAGATTTTTTTTTTAAACGGTTCAGGGCAGCCACTCACACACTCATTTCATTCAAAAAAAGAACCCTAAGAATGCTGAAAAAGCAACACAATCCCAAGTAAAGATAGAAAAAGAATTAATGAGAGAGATGACTGAAGAAATAAAATTAAAACCCACAAAGGAAGGAAGAACTAGGAAAATAGGCCCCGTTTTTCTCCTGAAACTAACAAAGGAGAAAACCCCGTTACGCTGGAGACGGGAAAGAAACAAAACAGTCATAAAACAAAACAAAACAACACAATTCAATTGTTCAAAAGGAAAGTTCTGTGAACGTGACCTATCACTTCTAATTGGGCAATTATAGGTGTAACAAAAACAAATCTACCACTAAGGCTATTTTTAATTCAATAGCAAAACAACTTTAACTACGGGTCACCAGATGTTACAGATGGTGTGCGGTGCGTGTTTTGTTGTCTGACTCTCGCTCTCAAAAATTAGATGCGTGGGAATAATTATTCTCTACACACACCCACACCATACGTACATGGATAGCCAGGCAACCCCACGAGTTGATTTCTTTTCTTTATAATATGCTGCCTGAACCATCAAAACCTACATTCATGTGAATTGGTACAAATTAATACATGTCACTACACAGCATAAGATCAAGATATCAAACATAAGAACTTCAATCATCAGATATCATATTAAAAACGTGATATCACTCACAGATCTCGCCCGGGGCCGTCCAAAGTGTCTCACATATATAATCAACGATTCATTCCACAGTACCCAAGCCACAGTCTACAGCATTAAAATAAGACGAAGAAGGATAACCAAGGTCCCCACACGGAAACACAGCCGTTCACAAACACAAGCGAGAAGAAGAAAAAGGGTCTCAACACAGCAAACACAAAATATAAACGTCGAACTATCAGAAGAAGAAAACCGCAAATTCACAAGGCACAGTAACCCCATAGCAGAAGAACCGCAGATTCATAAAGCACAGTAAACCATAGAAGAAATGCAGATTCACAAAGCACAGTAATCCACAGAAGAAGAATCGCAGATTCATAAAGCACAGTAATCCACAGAGAGAAGAATCGCAGATTCATAAGCACAGTAAACCATAGAAGAACTGCGAGATCACAAGGCACAATAATCAAAATTGAATCCTCGGAGAACACAATCCAGTAATCCCATTGAACACAAATAAACTTCGATTCGACGTACCGTTGATCAAAACAAATATTAAACTTCTCCATGTATTGATATAACAGTGTTCACATCAATAAATTCAGCCCACCGTCACACATGCGGTGGTACAAATTTGAGCACAAAAATTTCTTTCACTTACAGGAGTTTTAAGTCCCTCTCGGCGACACAGCATTCATACATTTTTATAACAAATAACATTTCCTGCTACATATTCCGCTGGGGACCGCATCAAAAGTATCCCACAACACAGTGAACATCAATGCAACTACTGAACTTGAAATTTAGCCTCTCCACATAGTAACACTACGGAGAAAACGATGATTAAAACAAAATAAATTAGGCTGGACACCAAAGCCTCGGCCGTTAGTTCTTGCTCTCTTCTCTTCTCTAATATTATTATTTTCGTCATGTAGTTACCTATTCATTTTAAGTTGACGTCATAATTTACGTTGAGTCACAACTACCTTACAGCGTTTTCACAGAACCCAGCAAGCGCTGTTTTAATCAGAAAAGCAAATCAAATAACGGCAACACAGTATGAAGCAATTATACCACTGAAACATTACTAAATTTCTACTTGTCACTTGCGCACTGTGCTCGTGTACAAAAGCTGTTCACTGTGTCATATAGTGTGTTTATGAATGCAACATTATGTTCCAGTGTGTGTGTGTGTGTGTGTGTGTGTGCCTGTGTGTGTGTGTGCGGGGTGTGTGTGGTGTGTGTGTGTGTGTGGTGGTGGTGTGTGTGTGTGTGTGTGTGTGCATGCATGTGTGTGCATGTAAGTGGGTGTGCACATGAGTGGCTGTGTGCGTGCATGTGTGTGTGTAAAGTTTATGACTCAAGAACGCAGAATTGTGTGTGTGTGTGTGTTCTACTTATATTTTTTAGATGTTGAATAATTAAAACTTATAACGCGCTTGTATCCTACGTTGTTGGGAAATGGGCGCTATAGAAATTGTCCGCATCATTTTATATATATATATATATATATTATATATATATATTATATATATATATATTATATATATATATATATAGCCCAAAGATTGTCCCCTACTTTTATACTTTTTAAAATAATGCTTTTAGTTTTTCAGCAACTTTTTCCTCTCACACTTCGTATTGTTCCATTTACTACTCTTCGCCGGGCTTTGGGGGTGCTGTTGGATTCTTTTCGACCCTTGGTGGTGAGAACACACAGAAAATTTTGACTGTGGTGTGTCCTATTTGACACCAAGAGCACAGACACAATCAGCCGTGTCTTCCTGATGGGCCGATCCAGCGGACGAAAGGCTAGGAGCAGGCAATACAATAAATGCCTTCGAGAGGGGTTACGATGGTTTCCTCAGGCAGCTCGGAAAGGGCTTCTCATATTTATAATATATTCCCCCGTTTTCTTCATCTTCAATTTTTTTTTTAAAGTTCAAATTTTTGCCAACTTTACATAACGACTGAAAAATTTTTTTTAACCTCACTTAACTTGTTTTCCCCCCCACAATTTAATTGTTCAGCTTCTTCTCCTCCTCTCTCTCTCCTCTCGCTCGTCTCTCTCTCTCTCTCTCTCCTCTCTCTCTTCTCTTTTTTATATATATATTATATAAATAAATAATATTAGGATGATTTAAAACCCCTCTCCCCCCCCCACCCCCCCCCCCCCCCCCCCACCGCCGTATACTATTCCCTTTCCCCCCCCCCCCCCCCTCTCCGTTTGTGTATTTCCCCCCTCCTACTCAACCATCCCACTAGCCTTTACGGGTGCCCCCCCTTTTTAAACATATGATTGTGCTACTACTTCCCTTTGTTTCTTCTTTCTATGAAGACCCCCCTCCCTTCTTTCTTTCTATCCTTTCCCCCTTTTTTCTAACTCTTTCCCCCTCCGTGCCTCTCCCCCCCCCCCCTTCCCCCCCCCCCCCTTTCCCCAAATTTTCCGTTATTTTAAGCGGTGGGGGGTAGTGTGTGTGCGGGCGTGTTGTTTGGGGGTGGTGAGTGGGGTGTGGATAATGAGTGAGTTGTGTGGTGTGTGTGTGTGTGTGTGTGTGTGTGTGTGTGTGGTGTGTGTGTGTGTGTGTGTGTAGTGGTGTTTGTTGCTAAAACGATTGTTGTTTTTTGCTGATGATTTTCCACATCCTATAATTTGGGACCTTTTATGAAGTGTTTTTTTCCGAAGAAGCCCTTTGGGGGCGAAAACTAAAAATTAAAGTTGTCCCCCGGGGAAAAACTTCAACGTTTTAGTATATTTTATAAAATATATATATATAATAAAAATATATAATAATAATAATTTAAAATATATTATATAGGAAGAACAAAAAAAACTCAAAAACCCGGGGAACTTGCTTCAGATTTATGCTAAATTTTTTCTTGTTCGTCAGAGCGAACAGAAACAACGCATCGCAAATGCAATTAAAAGAAAAAAATAAAAATTTTAAAAAAAAGGGGGCGAAGGGGGGGGGAGGGGGGGGGGGGGGGTAAGAAGGGGGGTGGTGGAAACATTTTTGGGGGCACTGCACAAGAAACAGGAAACACCGTCTAACTCACCTACCCCCTCCCCTAGGTTGGGGGGCGGGGCGACCTAGAATCGGTTTTTTTCCTGTTCTCTGACAAGAAAGACTTCAAAACCAAAAAAACGTACTACAAACAAACTACGTGTGGGGTTACCGTTTTTTTTATAAACTAAACTTTTAGATTTCAGTTTTGTTTAATCCTATGTTTTCCTGACATTTTAATAAACATTTTCACGCAAACTTCTCAAATGATCTCGTTTTTTATGTGAAATAAAACTACAGTTTTAACTGTTCTCTAAAGTCTTTTAAAACCGAGTTTATTTTAGGCATAAAACCCACACACTTATCCCACATGCCTTCCACTGAAAGCTATTTTCACAAAGTGTTTCCTTTAAAACTATGCTCTTTCTGCTGAACATCATCCAAATAAATAGTTCTCTTTCCCTTCAAACAATAAAAAAAGCTTTAGACACCACTCATTTATTGCTGGGTTACAAAAATTTTATTTCAGTCCATAAAAACCTTTCTATATGTATGCTTTTTTCCCTTTTAAAGTGGGGGGCAAAAAAATAAAATTGACAAAATTTTAAACGAAAACTTTTTGTAACGGTCGGGGAAAAATATTGTTTTTCCACAACAGTTTGTCCACAAATTAATGAACAATGGGGGGTTTTTGCATAAGTTAACTGCCCTATTTTTATAACAGAACTTAATCAACCCATTATTTTTTTTTTACATGCTTTTGTAAAACCTTTTCAGTAAATAAAAATCCTTAAGGTCAAAATGTGTAAGATTAACCAAATTTCAGTTCGAAAGATTGTTTTTTTTTAGACAATATTGATTTTTTTGCTTGTTGTTAGACCTTAAATCCTCCCATTGTGAAAAATGACCGGTAATTTTAAGTTTTTAAAACTCTAAGTTTTGCCAAATTAGAATTCCTTTTAGAGGACGTCACTAACCCCCAAACCCCTCCCTCCCTTATTTTTAAAAACAGAAAATTTAAAAAATTTCTTGTGAACGCATCCCAATTTCATTGGGGGAATGAATGTAATTTTGTAAAGCTCTTTTAAAACCGTTTCTCTTCTGTGGGGGGATTTTTCTGTTTTTTCCCTTACGGCGTTAATTTAAACTCTTCCACATTGGGCGTCCGCTAAACTACATTTAAAGGGGAGAGTTGAATCTTTTTTTGAAACTTTTTTGACGGCAAAAAAGTAATGGCTTATAATTCAAAATTTTTTTTTCCCCTTTTAAATAGTTTTAAATGCCATTTCGTCAGGTTTCGAACATTTTTTTATTTAATGGCCGCATTTTTTGCTTTACATTTCGCAGTTTTCAGTTTGGAAACTTTTTTTTGTCGCCAACCCTTTGCGTTTTTATCACCCTCTTTTGGACTCAAAAAAATACAAAGTGCCTATCTCCCGTTTGTTCAAAAAATCCCAACTTGCAATTTTTAACTAAGGTTATCACCTTACAGGGGCCAATGAACCCGGTTCTTGGCCCCCCCCCACCCTTTTTTTGACGTTTTTTATTTTTTTCCAAAACAATTGCAGTTATCACATTTTACAATTTCCTGTTTTGTCTGGATCTTTATATTTAAAAGTTCCCCACCCCCCAAACAATCTTTTAAACTGTAAAAAAGGGGAAATTTTATAATTTTATAATCGCAATATGCAGCTTTCCCCGAGGGGAAAGCTTTTAAAAACAGTTTTAGGGCCCTTCCCTCAATAAGTTTTTTATCAGTGCTTACTCATCCCAAAAAACATGAGTAATGAAAGTAATGTAAAACGACGGGTTTTCCCCCTCATAATAGTTTTGTTTTGGGTTTTAAACCAAATCTTGTTGTCACTGCAAGCCTAACATTTTTGCTACTCTTTATCCAAATAGTAACCCCTTCTTTTTCGACTTTAATGATAAACAAATTGTTTTTTTTCAAAAATTTGCCTTTTTTGGGTTTTTTAAAAGTT
>JAFLJL010006449.1:0-12029 GCA_018398815.1 Conus ventricosus
ATTTTTTTTTTTTTTTTAATTTAAATTTTTTTTTTTTTAAGAAAGTCCAAAAACCCCCCCAAGAATTTTTGGGGAAATGGTTCACTTGAGAAAATGCTCAGAAAAATTTATGACATTGGAAGGGGCGAATTCACAAACTTAAAACGATCTTTTAAATTTGTTAAAATTTAAAAATGGGAATTAACCCCCTGTGGTGATGGACTGACCAAGCTAGTGCCAAGCTGTTGGTCCTCTGACCCTAAGGTCTGTTTTCAAACACTGGACAAAAAAATCTGTTGCAGATAGCGTAAAACTAAGTAAAGAGAGGTAAGTCACAAGGAGGTAAGTCACCCAGTTTGACGTAGCTTCCTTGACTTTGTTACAGCAGATAAGTCTCAAGGTGAGCGTTTTGTGTTTGTTAGGTCTTGGTAGGCTGGTTGATTGGTTTCTTTGTATTGTGAACTGTTTGAAAGGGTTTAAGGCACTTAAAACTCTGTCGATTATTGTTCTTGACCAGTCTATTCAGCGTCTTTTATTCCAAGGTTTAAATATTCTCTTCAGACACGTACTATATTCGCTCTACATTTTGCACATATTCAGCTAACTAAGCAACTAGCAAACTAGCTAGTTACAGGGAAATTGAATGAAGCTGCAACGCAAATAAGTGAGATGAGCAAAATCAAATAGTCATAGTACTGAGGGACTCGAGCAAATGTACAGATCAGTTCAGTGTAGCAAGGACGAGTTTGTACGAACCAATTAAAAAAAATCAACTTGATTACAATCCGCCCAAATCATTCCGACCAGAATCAGCAAACTAAATGTCGATTGAGTTTATCTTAAAACAATCCAATGGAAGGGGTACGTTGAGATCATGTGAAGGTGGATGGGGCAGGAGTTGGGGAGGGGGGGGGGGGGTCATGTGGGCAAGGCTTGGACAATCTGAACTCTCCAGAAATAATTGGGGGGAAGTCAGAACTAGTCTTCTAGCCCCACCCCTTTTTCTATCCTCCCTCCCCTATTGATCCCCCTTTTCTTCTCGCTACTCTAGCCCTTCCTTCCCTACCACTTTTTTTCCCATTTTATTCTCTGACTCGAATCCTTTCACCTATACGTTATCTGATCCATACTTGGTCCAGTTTTAGTCTTCGGACATCTATCCAGTCTGATGGGCAAAAGGAAGATGAGAAGAGAAGAGACAGGCCTGGGGGGTACACATCAAAGAGGGAGATTATGGGGAGGGGGGGGGGGGGGGTAGGAGAATTGGGTGGGAGAGAAGACGATCATAATCAAAAGGAGGAACAGAGGGGAGAGAAGGTAGAGTGGAGAAGATAGGACAAAGATGAAGTAGGGAATGAGAACGAAAATGAAAAAAAGGAAGTTGTTGGAGGGAAGAAGGAACATGATGATGATGATCATAATGACTACAAAGAAAACTAGTGTGAACCATGATGAAGACTTGATATTGATAGCCCTCAGTGGTTTCGAGGATGGGGGCTGCGACAGGACAGTCAGAGTGGACTGTACTGGGATGGCCAGGATGAGCTCCGTGAGAGTAACGCGAATGAGGAGATAGGGAAGATGAAGCATCAAGAGAAAAGTAATCAAGTGAACTGTAAAGATCAAGGTAATAAGAAGGCAAAGGAAGGAAACAGATGCGTCGAAGTCAACCATCACAGTGATCACGTTGATGATAATGGAGATGGTAAAGATGAGGACAGACTAAGACAGATAATCAAATAAATAATGTTCCTTCACAGTGTCATGAAGCATCTTTGTGTCTTATCTTCCATTCCAGGACTGGTGATCACAGCTCGCCCAAACATTACCACACTTTTGCTATGGCAGCTTCAGCACCAACTAACCACAGAGATCTAATCAGTGTTCGATCATAGTGAGGCAACTCACCAAAGACACTGCACGGCTGTCCTGTCAGTTGATGGTGGTCAGTAAGACTTGTTTCATCCATTAACACGACAATACCTGCTTGTTTGCAGACAGGCTTTATTATTCATATCCTTTTATAATATATTCCGTCATCAATCAGGCCGAGAGACAGAGAAATCTGTAGTGTGGACAGGAAAGTTTTAAAAGCACTTTGAAAGATACATCCATTCAATGGATAAAACTCGATTGTGTGTGGTCAGATTTTGATTCTCTATGGCATAGAACTCTGAACTCAAAGAGGTCAAGGCCGAAAAGTCCCACAAGTAAAATGCATTGATGGAGCCAAAAGTATTTTCATCTTTTACAGATCGCATTACTGTTCAATGTAGTAAATTGTTCGTGAAAGAAATTTTACATTCTAAGTCTAACTATACTTTAGTTTTGAAAAACAAGATTTTTGTTTCTGTTTTCACACGAACAAACTGCTCACATGTTTATTACAGATGTGTCTAAGAAAGCAGCGTCGTGCGTGAGGTTTATGAGATTTTTCTAGAAATCTTGAAAACCCACGTCCAGGAATTATTTTTTACTCCCAGCACACACTTTCTTTTCAAACCACTGTAATAATTTGTGAGTCAAAGTCTGAATTCTTCACTAAATAATACCTCTCACGATTTTGAAAGGCAATTTGTTTTCGGTTAAGGAGAAATCACAAACTTTAAATTACTATTACATACTAGTAAAACGCCACACACACACACACACACACACCACGCACGCACACACAAACACAAACACACACACACACACACACACACACACACACACACAACATATATATATATTATATATATATATATATATATAATATATATATAATATATATATATATTATATTATAAAGCTGAGTTTGTCTGTCGTTCGCTTATACACGCCCACAGTTTTGGGCCGATCGCCACCAAATTTGGTATCAAGTTCCTTGCTGTCCTACAAACAGCAACGTCGGGTCGGCGATCACGTGACGCAAAACTGGCCCATCGGAACGCAAAAACGACAAACTCACCGGCCGAGACGGGGTCGAAGCGCGTTCTGAATTTGGGTTAAATGACGCATTAAGCCTGCACATCTGTATGACGTCAATTGTCACGTGACGAAAAACGGGAACATCGGAACACTACACGGCCACATTTTTTAGGCCGATCGGCACCAAATTTGGTTCAAGTATCCTTGGTATCCTACAAACAGCAACGTCAGATCGGCAATCACTTTGACGCATTGCGTCGTGACGCAATTTGCGTCCACAGACGGAAAACTGAACATGGAAGCACTACACAACAGACAAACTCAGCTTTACATAATGGATTTACTATATAATAGATTTGGGAAAGTGTTCACGTGAATGTTTGGGGGAAAAAAATATCGAACAAAACGCGAAATACCCCCAAATTTCATTTGAATTATTGACGAAACCATGAACTTCTTTTTTCACGAAGGTCATTCATGGCAAAAACTATGTAAACAACATTAGAGAGCTGTGAGGTATTCAAAAAAAAAATCGCACAAGAGAAATCCCAAGAAAAAGACGTGATGTACTTTGCCTGTTCTCCCACACGTCACAGCGACTGAATGACGTCCATGAACGTTTGACAATAATCAGAACTCTTCGTATCACTTGACCCTGTGTAGATCTGGGGTAAGTCAACGTCCATTTCTAATTCCCCAAATCTATTATTTATTCTTTTAGCACAAACTCCGAAGCAGACGAACTTTTCGGCTCATCCAAAAAATCTGTGCTTCGGGCATCGCGTTTTCCAAATCTACTTTCTTTCTTGTTCTTTAGATTTCATATCAAAACATACACGCCTAGAAAGGCTGGATTAACCTTCTTTTAGTTATATAGGTTTTATTCTTCCAATCGAATTTAAAAAATCGTGACAATGCCGCCCAAAAAGAGAACCCGGCTCACACCTCTTCTTTTGCTACGGCCAGAGTTCAACTTTCTCGATCAGAAGAAAGCATTTGAGGAGAGATATGCAAGACACCAAAAAAGACAGAAAACGCAAGGCAGCACGTAGACACCAAGAGACAACCGAACAGAGGGAAGGTAGACCCCAAAAGGGGAAAAAACCAAACAGAGGGAAGGAGACCCCAAAGAACAACCAAACAGAGGGAAGGTAGACACCAAGAGAACAACCGAACAGAGGGAAGGTAGACGAAAAAGCGACAGAGAACGCAAAGCAGCACGTAGAGAGCAAGAAACTTTAGAACAGAGGGGGGTTTAGACGAAAAAGTGAAAAAGAACGCACGGCAACAAATAGACAGCAAAGGAAAGTCAACAGCAAGACAGGTTAGAATAGAACAAGAACATGACAGACGTGTGAGCGCTAGGGGTTTATCACAACCAACCAAATTAGATGGCTTAACTCAGCATTTCATTACAGCGTTTCAACCATCCCCAGTAACCACAAGGACGTTTTCATCGGCACTTTGTCAGCAGAGTGCCAACATTGCCATGCTCTGAAGTGGAGAGGGGAATGCACCGGGAATCTGCTGCAACAGTGGCAAGGCCCAGACTGCCACCCCTGATGAACCGCCTAGCCTCTTCGATCCTACCTCCTTGGGAACTCTGCGACACCAGCCCATGTCCTTTCAAACATACGAAAGTTATAACTCTGCTTTCCAGATGATAGCTCTGCTTTCAAATGACTAGCTTGGGATGTGCACGGGAGGTAAAGCTGCCTGGGATACATGCCTAATTCAAGGTGCAGGGACAAGTCTACCACAGCATTGGGTCCCTGCTCCCGCAGCCATCAACCGAGCCACAGTTTTTCCAGATTTACTTTATTGGAGACAGTGAAAAAGAAGCTACCAGGCGCTGCGAGGTTTCCCAGATTGTGAAACCAGAGATCATTCGCGCCTGCAACCATGCTGCACTCTCACAACCCTTATGTAGCCAGCTTCAAGGACAGCCCTGTACAAAGCGCACTTGCCTGAGCACAGGAATCGTTATACGACCCGACAAAGCCCCTGCAAACCAGCACCCACGCAGATTCTATGCTCCATCTGCAGACGAAAGTGGATGCCCCATCATACTGCTGAGGAACCTGGATGCTCCTGGACTGTTCAACGGAACACGACTGGTCGTGAAGCAGCTGATGCCCCACGTCATTGAGCCACCATTATGACTGGACAAAAAAAAGGGGATCCCCATCATCCCATCCCATCCGACATGCCCTTCCAGTTCAAGCGGCTGCAGTTCCCTGTGCGCACGTGCTTCGCCATGTCCATCAACAAAACCCCAGCTCAACCTGTTAATATTCTGACGTTTCAATTTCGCTGGCAAAGGGGTTTTTATGTGAAAGTAGAATTAATATGTAAGATTTTGAGTGAAAAAATGGAACAGAAATAGACTGCTTTGCTTTTTAAAAGAAAGAAACACAAGCATGCTCTGTAGATATTGCTTTAACTAAGGTAAATACAGAAACGCTTATCATGATTTGGGACTGAAGGCAAAGTAAAATTCAACAGAACCTGAAAAAACCCTCTGATTTGAGTTCTCCGTTTTAAGCCCTGATTGAAAATGATCGTTCGGTTTACAGATACAGAGGGATGCTAGGAACGCCGTTCACCACATCTTATCAAAATAAAACCCCGCTAAAAACCGTTCATTCTTTTTTTTTCACTACATTTCTATATAAATCGGTTTATATGAAATAAATGGTTGAACGAGAGCTGAAGACCTGACTAATGTAGGCCTATAGCCCTCTCTCTTGTCTCTGTCTAGAGAGAACAGAGAGAGGTCTGTCTGTCTGTCTGTCTGTCTGTCTTCTCTCTCTCTCTCTCTCTCTCTCTCTCTCTCCCCTCTCTCTCTCTCTTTTAAAACCCCGGGGCGACGCCGAGTAACCGCGCTATTTAATATATTATATATATAAATATAAATATATATATATTTTATATAAATATATATAAATATATATTTTATAGTAAAATGTATGTACAAAGCACCCCCTTTCACACGCTCTCACTTACACCCACACACACACACAAAACAACACACCACACACACACACCACACACACACACACTCCCCTCTCTTTTCTCCTCTCTCTCTCTCCTCTCTTCCTCTCTCTCTCTCTCTTCCTCTCCTCTCTCTCTCTCCACTGAGGCCCCACTGTTCAAGAAGGAAGAAAGTAAAAAATAAAATAAAAAAGAAAGAGGAAAGAAAAAAAAAAAAAAGCAATAAAGAGTTTTAAAAACAAGTAGGTGAAATTGGAGGTTGAAGGACACAGAAAAAAATGTTTTTCCTTTCCTTTCTTTCTTTCTTTCTTCCTTTCTTTCTTTCTTTTTTTCCTTTCTTTCTTTCCTTTAACCCCTTTTTTCTTTTCTTTTGTTTCTTTTTAGTTTTCTTTTTTTTTCTTTTTTGGGGGGGCGGTGGGGGTTTTGTCTCTTAAATAGAATTTGTTTTTGAAATAACAATATGTATGTGACGTAAACAAAGTATGCATGTGTCGTGTTTTTCAAGAAATGAACACACCCCACACACACACACACAACAACCACACACACACACACACACACACACACACGTTTTAAAGTCATGTGTCTTTCTTCTTTCTTTCGTTTAGAAATGATTGCTTTTGTTTCACGTTCGGCGAATGTTATCAATGTCATTGCCAAGTTGAATTGACTCTTAAGCCCGTCTTGTGTATTGTAACGACAATGACGACAAAATGCCCAACAACACACAAACAACAAGAATATGGCAAGGAAAGGGGAAAATGTGTATACGATGAAAAACAAAAAGAACAAGTTAGTTAGGCAAAAGGGGAAGGGGAAAGAAAAATGATCCGTCAACTGACCAGAAAATCAAGAAGTGAAATCCGGTAAATCTAGACAGAGAATGACGGCCTCCAAACCCCCTTTGGCCTTTCCAATTTTGTGAATGTCATTCAAATGGACAGCCGTTATTTCCGTATTCTTTAAAGCTGTGCATCGAATATCAAGCATTTGCGTTCGTAAAAATCATCTGATCACTTGGGCCCCCAAAGGTGCACACCGTACTTCCACTACCATTGTTATGGTACATTTGTTGGCTTTGGCTCTGATGTTATATTTTTGTTTTATTCTGTAAGAGAATGAAAGCAGTTTTGAGACCCCCGGAATGAATTTGAACGAAACAACGCGCTTCGACGCAAAAGATACTCATGATCTGTAAACCAACATTTGTTTCTTACCTCAGTTTTCTGCCTGCAGGGCACTCAAGTTCCAAACCCATTTTAGATGAAATGAAAGAAAAAAAAGAAAGAATCAAAATAGTAAAGTAAACGTGTTGTTAAAACGTCTATTTGTGCAATTACTGTGTACGTAAATTGTAATAAGCAGGCAACAAAGTCTTCACAATTTGCGTTTCTAAGACCTCCCCACACGTAAATCAGCCAAGGATTTATGTATGCCTCGACACTGATAGAAAGTTATAAAATCACTGATCGAGGTCCTTAAACATATCAGGTTTCAAGTTCTTAGAAAGAAAAAGATAATTTTGGGGGAAAAGAATAACAAAGATATATTCCAAACCCGATACATGTTTCATACCTTTGCTGTTTCGAATGGGAACCTTTCTGTCCTTGATAGCGTTACAGTGTTTGAATGGAGTAGATTTCAGTTTGGTGACTTTCTAATTTTGCCTTTTTTAAGGGCGGCGAGAGGGGAGAGAGAGAAGGGGAGAGAGAGAAGAAGAGAAGAGAGAGAAGGGGAGAGAGAGCCCCCGGGTTAAACAACTAGAAAAATTATTTCCAGGGTGAACCTGGACATCCAGATCCAGATAGAAGTCACAATAAGTCCATCATATCTGCTACGCGTTAAGTTTTATGATGATGATGGTCATGATGAAATTTCTTTGGATCGTCTAATTGTCTTAACGAAATCACTTTTAACTTACTTCAAATGAATCCGTTGTATGTACATAATGTTTTCAGCAGAACAACCACAACCCCACAGAGAATAGACCTTTATATATGGCTCGGACACACACACACACACACACCACACACACACCACACACACACACACACACACAAAACCGCACACACACACACACACACGCACACACACCCACCACCACCACCACCACCACCACAACAACAACAACAACAACAACAATGACATCAAAGCACAAAACAAACGCAAATGCTCAAGCACCTATGCCTCCAAGCATGATGCTCGAGCGCGTAAAAGTTTACAATTTTATGTAAACTTCAGGAAATTTAAAAAAGGGGATGTTTTCAGTTGAAGATTGGATTAAGGACTGAAGGTCTGGCAATACAGTTATCAAAAAGAGAGACAAAAAGATCACACAGAAAATGATAGGGTCCAACCCCTTAAAAGAAACAGGCCTTAAAGTGATCTGAGAAAATTGCAGAGAGCAACTCCAGGGCTGATTGGATTAAACTATTTGTAGTTGATCTCTACGCATGCCAGTTTGCAGATTATTGTCTTAAATACAAAATTATGCTTGTCATTCAAATGCCTGAAAATTTGGTCAGTAAATAGGGGATTTGATGCATGTACCGATGTTTGGATCTGCATTTTAATTATTCGGGGGAGAGTTAAGTGACATATAAGAAATCATATGTAGAAATTCATACACTTTTGACGACTTTTTGTACGCTGATACGTTTAATGTTATGGAAAGAAAAACGGAAGATGTGATTGCTTTCTAATCTCCAGTTAAAGCAGCCTCTGCTAACATGGGATCTTCGAGGTCAAGTCAGCCGAGCTGACTGGATGTATTTTTTTTAAAACTTCAATGACGTGTTGTGGGGAAACAGAGCTACCTCATCTCAGTTTGAGGGTTTAAATAGATTTGGAGAGTCAAATATTCAATAAGAAGTGCACGCAAGGATACCGATCGGGATATTACAGGCGCACCGTTACGCGCCATGCTTTAGCATTTCTTGCTCTGGTGAAATTGTTAACTGACGGGAAAAATTGCTTTGGTGTGCCACCAGCGGTTCTGGCACACGAAAAGGGCTCGTTGAACACGAACTCTAACGCAGTTATCTCCCTTGCAGACCCATCGTCTATGATGTGTCAAACCGTTACCAGAAACCAGCACGAGGTAGGATGTGACTGACAGTTGTTATATTTCAGTTCTGGTAACATGTAATGAACACAGATCGACTGTCAGTATACCCAAAAATTTGTGAAAGTGGTTTTTGCTTTGACCAAATGGCAGTTCCAATTGCTGAATATAGATCTACAGGGGCAGCCCTGGTTTTGGGACCATGGGGAGGCCTGGGTGTCCAGTTTCTTTCTAGAGGTCTCGATAAGAGCGCTGTGAACAGATCACCCCCAAACATGACATGTCTTCCTATTTCCCAACATTAGGGAGAAAATCGGGCCCCTGAAAGATTTGCACTTGGGGGGTAGTTTTATTTTTTCTTCTCCAAAGCGTCCTTAGAAATGTCAGTTACAGGATGGACTTGGGTGAGATTCTTTAGTTGGTAATAAGAATGATAACATCCACCGAAAAAACAACAACAGCAAACAAACCCAAACAACCATTAAAAACAAGCACAGCAGAAACAACAATAAATGCAACGAGTTTCTCCCTTTTCAATTATTGATGTTTTTGTTCGTGTTTTATTCAAGATGCGAACACGTATAACAACTGCATTATTTTTTGCTCATCGTTTAGGTCTACCTCCCAATGTAGAGTTAGGCGTCTGCTAGAGCCTCGTTCTGGCTAAGGTATTTGGGATCATTGGAAAACGAAGATTCTCGGGAGGCAGGATGACTGAACGCTCTGCCACGGATCAACTGTTTCAGCTGCAGTTGCAGGTAGTAATTTTAAATGGTCCCAATACCAGTTAATCTAATATGGTGTCAGAAACGCTGAACCCTGCTAAAAAGAAGTAAAACAAGCAAGTTTCAGACGTGGATCCAAGTGTAAGTGAAGTTCTTAATTTCCGTTGAGCAATCGAAGGATACGGCCGTTGTTTACGTTGGATACCTCTCGACTGCGTACGATGTCCGATTTAAATTCGGTTTTAATCCCCCACACACACACACACACACACACACACACCCACACACACACACACACACACGCACGCCCCGCACGCACGCACACACACGCACACGCACGCACGCACGCACCCCGCACGCACGCACACACACAACACACCCCACACACACACACACACACACACACCACACACACACACACACTCACACACACACACACACAAAAGCAAACAAACAAACAAGAAAAAAGAAAAAGAAGAAGAAGAAAGAAGAAGAAAAAAAAAAAAACCCTGGCAAACTCTCGTCAAATACGGCAACTATACCACTACCTCCTAAACTGAATGTTGGTAGTGGTGGACGTGCTAACAAGAGGAAAAGGTTGCAACAAGACTGAACAAGAGGAAGGATGAACGTCAATTTGAGAACTGTGCCATTGCAACAAGACTGAACAAAGAAGACGGGGGGTTCCAGTGTGCTGTATTTCTTGCCTGTTGGTGAGGAAGCAGTGCACCATTTGATGGTTTTCATTTGGATAACGAAAGGGACAAAAGAATTTGGAAAAAGTTTTGAAAGCATTTGATGATTATTTGTTGGTGAGACACGCGAAGCATAGAATTCACAAAATTTCACGTGTGGCGTCAAGAGCCAGGTGAAAGTATTTAGACCTTTGTTAATCCCTTCGTCACTTAGCAATATCTTGCAATTTTGGAGAAGCAAAACTGGAAGAAGTCCCGATAAGGATTAAGTAAGTTGAGTGAGAGAAGAAGCAATCACGGCAAAAATTTCTTGAAGACAAGAAGCTTACTCTTGCTAGATGCTTGGGATGCTCATCTCCTCGTTCCTCTAGCTCCCCAATACCCCTCCAACTCTGACCATCAAACCCCCTTTTCGCAAGCTAGCACAAGCTTAGATACAAAAGAACTAGTAAAAGACTCAAGAGTCTTCGTACTAAAATGAAATTTTTGTGTACATGTAGGCTGTAATCTGGATCTAGATCAGTTGTGTGTGTTGTGGGGGGGGGGGGGGGGGGGGGGGGGGTGCGCGGTGTGTGTTGTGTGTGTGTGTGTGTTGTGTGTGTGTGTGAGTGTGAGTTTAGTGAGTGAGTGGTAAGTGAGTGGTGTGTGGTGTGTGGTGTGTGTGTGGGGTGTGTTGTGGGGTGTGTGTGTGTGTGTTTATGAGGGGGAGGGGATGGGGGAGAAAGGAGAGAGGGGTAACCACAATAGTTTTCAAGGGCTCTCATTTTCGTGTCACTCTTTTTTCAGTTTTCCTTTTTTTCGTCTTTTTAAAAATTATTAAATGAAACCTTCATTTAGATCTCTACCATGTATAAATAACCCAGTGCATTTTTAAATGAATAAAATTTTTTATTAATAATAATAATAATAATGTATAGATTTTATATAGCGCAATTCTTGGAATCAACTCATTGCGCTCAATCAACACTCGTTTACACAACGGGTGCCTACTGGGTAGTGCCGACCGAAGAGGGTGCCAGCTGGCCTTCACTTCAGTCGTTTCCCGCGTCATCCAGTCAGTAACGTTCAATATCGATCATCATTTTCCTTACTTCCCTTTATTCTTTCCATTTTCTCACACAGGGTGCATGCTATGTGTAACGTGTCATCCATACCCGATTCAGATTGTTTCAGCGCATGCTACATAATATTATATCTATGTACACCTTCCTTCTTCCAAAGAACGGATACCAAATCACCGTTTTAGTTATTCTTAGCCAAAGAAATGACAAACAGGTCATCCATGTAATCATTTATCTTTGTGACACTGCGCGCACAACATTCCCCCCGCCCCCTTCAAAAAAAATAAAAGAAAGAAAAAGAAATTAACCCCCCACACGTTTTTGGTGGCGGTAAAAATCTTCCGTTTTGCTTCGTTCCCTCCTCCTTTTACCTTCTTTCTCAGAGAGGGATTTATGTTCTTTGGGGGGTGAATTTTTTGCGTATTACGCTGTTTTTAAATTCACATACCCCCTTGCCTTGGGGGAGATTTTTAAACAAACAACCGGAATGCATTGGGTTTTTTGCTAGTGTTTTAATGGCCTACTTCTTTGAATAACGGGGGGGGGAAAGGGGGTTTTTTTTTTGGGGGGAAAAAAACCTTTTTTGCCGGGGGCAAATGGG
>JAFLJL010006450.1:0-11935 GCA_018398815.1 Conus ventricosus
AAGCAAACCATGCAGGTGTCACCGGCACTGCCCCGTCCGCCGGATCTTCGCAGCCGCCTGGGCCTGGCCTTCAAACATTTCCAGAAAACCCCATAATTGTAAATAATCCTGTCTAACAGCCTAGATATAGTGCAATCATACGTATTGTTTGCACTAAAATAAAAATGGATGCTGATTTTTACTGTAATCATTTATGAACTTGATTGCTCCGATTTGAGACCCGAGACAAACTTTCAACACCCCTGGCCCAACCGCAGTCAGTCTGTCCACTTGTACTGGCTATGAAGTGTTATCCAATCTCTGACACAGTTTTCTACATGGTCTTCTAACATGACTTTTCACCACACTGCCGCTTTCTTGAAGGGTGAAGACTCTTCAGAAACCCTGTCGCAGCTTTCCTTGTTCAGTGATTGTTCACCACGATACTGCCGCTTTCCTTGAAAGGGATGAAGACTCAACAGAATCCCCATGTCAGCAGCTTGTCTTGTTCATGATGTTTCACCACTACTGCCGCTTTCTTGAAGGATGAAGACTCATCAAATCCATGTCAGCAGCTTTCTTGTTCATGATGTCCACCACTACTGCCTCTTTCTTGCAGGGATGAAGACTTCATCAGATCCATGTCAGCAGCTTGTCTTGTCATGATGTCCCACCACTACTGCCACTTCTTGCAGGGATGAAGACTCATCAGAATCCATGTCAGCAGCTGTCTTGTGTCATGATGCCTCCACTACTGACTGCCGACTTTCTCTTGCAGGGATGAAGACTCATCAGAATCCCCGTCGGCAGCATGTCCAGTGCTTAGCAGATGAAGAATTTCTTCTCTCCTCTCGGCACCGGCGTTTTGGTCCATTGTCAATTTCAAAATAATTCCAAAAACACTGCATTCTCAAACATTACATTCCCAAACAGTAAACCAACCGAACAAGGAAAGCAATTGAATGCCACCAAAGTGCTACAGTTAAAGCAAACTCGAGGTATACCTGACGAGTACTAGGCCTATATATTCATAGTAAGTCACAGATGAGTTAAGGCACACATCCCTGAGAGGTGAAGGGTATGTGTGACGAGAGGGGGGACAGGTCCTATGTTTTCAAAACAGCCCCCAGTGCAGTTGACGTTGACGGAATTTTCTAAGCCACAGAACAAGATCATCATAATAAAAACCCAAAGCGTCATGTTGGAAGTCATGGATGATATGAATCTTTTTGATGAAATGCAGCTGTAAAGGTGTCGAAAAAGAGCATGGTTGATCCACATCTAGAGTGGATCCAGGATCCAGGATTCGGTCGTGGCCCTGTAGGGCTGAGCTGTTATGGAACCTGTCATTGTAAACCTGTTTTCTAGGCATGGAAGCACAACGTGCAATACCACAGGTCTGTTTAAACACCGTAACTTGTCAAACTATATAGCTGACCAGACTGTGGCTGATAAACCCATGTGTGGTGTGTGTGTGTGGGTGTGTGTGTGGGTGTGTGTGTGTGTGTGTGGTGTGGTTATTGGTGTGTGTGATAACTCCCAGCTTCTTTTGGTTTTGTTTGATTTTTCAAATCCCTGAATTTCAGAGCCGCACTTTCTGATCAGTAAGTCCTTCAGGACGGTGGGGTTTTTGTAGTAAGAAAAGGTACACTCTCTTTTCCTTCGATATCTCAACTGAAACTCGGACCTATCCTAGAAGTTTCCAATCATGTCATTTGTTCTCAATGTTATTTTTGTGGTGTGCTTGTTCTTACATTGTTCCGTTGAACATGTGTTTTTTCTTTTTTTTTTCTCCCCCCTATGACCTTACACACCTTAAGGTCCTGCAGCTGGCTATGAATGTACTTGACTCAACAGCACCTCCTTCCTTCCGTCGGTCAGGGGAACGAGTTCACCTGCAGGGTGGGTCCGCAGCAAACCCCATCCAAAGGATTGCATCTGAGTGTCCTATCTGGGGTCAGACATCGTCCCCTTGACAGCGACCCTGACCTTGACATTGAGTCAGCCAACAGACTCACAGTGGGGTTGACATGTCCCAGGTGGGAGACAACCAAAATACCTGACAACAGTGATGGTCGTCCTGCCCCTGAAGGGCGCACCAGCTGTCCTGGACTGTTCCTGGTAGAATGTGATCTCTCTTTCTGGTCTGGTCTGTCTGTTTCTCTCTCTCTCCTCCTGTTGTGCATGTGTGTGTGTGTGTGGTGTATTCTTGTATTTGAATTGTTTTCTCCCCAACCTGTATATTTTGGACAGCAATTATTATAATGAATTGTGTGTATATGGTTAGATATAAATGTCAAGCTCACAATTTTGTTTTTAACTTGCATGAAAAGTTGTATTAGTAAAGAAAAATGCATCATGACATATTTGTAAGGAAATAACGTTTCTTCTGCAGAGTCCTTAATGTTTCTCCGTCGTCAGCTACTAATTCCAACCAGAGAGTGAAGCAGCCATCTCAATTTGGGCTGTGAAACAGAAAGAAAATAATTCATTTTTGATTTGATAGAGGAAATACTGTAAAAGAAAGGTCATTGACCAGAGTTTTTAGATCCCTGCCACAAGGAGGGAACAGTGGGAAGCTTACAACCTATCCCCCACAAGGAGGGAATACCAGTTGTGAATCTACACCTATCCCCCACAAGGGAGTGAACAGTGGGAAGCTACACCATCCCCCACAAGGGAGGGTATCAGTTGGGAAGCTACTCTTCCCCCACAAGGAAGGAACAGTGGAACTACAGCTATCCCCCACGAAGGGAGGGTACAGTGGGAAGCTACCCTATCCCCCACAAGGAGGAACAGTGGGAAGCTACACCTATCCCCCACAAGGAGGGAACGTGGAAGCTACACCTACCCCCAGAATGGAGGGGAACAGTGGAAGCTACCCACCTATTCCCCACAAAGGGAGGACCGGTGGGGAAGTCTACACCTATCCCCCACAAGGAGGAACAGTGGGAAAGCTACACCCTATCCCCGCACTTAGGGATGGGACAGTGGGAAGCGTACACCTATCCCCCACAAGGTAGTGGAACAGTGGGAAGCTACTTCCACAGCAGGAGGTGGACAGCGATGATGCAGAGTGACAGTGATTATGCAGGATGTGGAACAGTGGATGATGCAGGAGGTGGACAGTGATGATGCAGGTGGTGGACAGTGATGATGGCAGGAGGTGGCCAGTGATGATGCAGGGTGGACAGTGATGAGCAGGAGGTGTCAGTGATGCAGACAGTGATGATGCGGTGGTGCTTCCATTCAGGACTGGACTGAGGACATGAAGTGCACTGCACCGCCATTCATCACATGTCCCCAGGACATGAAGTGCACTGCACCTCCATTCCATCACATGTCCCCAGACTGACGGCACTGCACCTCCATTCATCACATGTCCCCAGGACATGACGTGCACTGCACCACCATTCATCAGCATGTCCCCAGGGACATGAAGTGCACTGCAACCTCCCATTCATCACATTCCCCAGGACCATGAAGTGCACTGCACTCCATTCACACATGTCCCCAGACTTGAAGTCACTGCACCTCCATTCATCACATGTCCCCAGGACATGACGGGACTGCACCCCATCATCACATGTCCCCAGGACATGAAGATGCACGTGCACCTCCATTCATGCATGTCCCGGACATGAAGTGCACGGCACCTCCTTTCTCACTTGTCCCCCAGGACATGAAGTGGCACTTTGCACGCTCCATATCAATACATGTCCCCAGGACATGACGTGCACTGCACCTCCATTCTTCACACTTCCCCGACATGACGTGCACTGCACCTCCATTCATCACAGGTCCCCAGGACATGACGTGCACTGCTCCTCCATTCCACACATGTCCCCAGGACATGAAGTGCCTGCACCTCCATTCGATCACATGTCCCCAGACATGACGTGCACTTGCACCTCCATTCATCACATGTCGCGCCAGGACATGAAGTGCACTGCACCTCCTTTCATCACCATGTTTCCCCAGGACATGAAGTGCACTGCACCTCCATTCATCACTGGACATGAAAGTGCACTGCACCCTTCCATTCCATCACATGTCCCCAGGACATTGAACTGCACTGCACCTCCATTCATCACATGTCCCCAGGAGACATGAAGTGCACTGCACCTCCATTCATCACATGTCCCCCAGGACATGAAGAGTGCACTGCACGCTCCATTCATCACATTCCCCATGTGAAATCAACCCGCAAGCTGTGTCCCCCAATAACACACAAGTGGAGGGGTCTAACATGCACATAGTTCAGATTTGACCCACCTGAACTTAAAAGGGAGAGTCAACCAATGAGGCACAGATGTTTTAAAGGTGCCAGTCACATCAGTCCGTTTTTTTGCGAACTTCCAGCTCCTATCGACAAATCTGAAAGACAGAAAGCAAATTCATTGTGCTTTCAGATACTGGCAAAAGCTTTGGGTTTTCTTTATTGACTTGTGAATTTCCTTGTGCAGTAGTTATAATCCTTTTTCAGCTGTTTTTGAACAACTCTATGTCAGTTTCTTTGTTGAAAAAAGAAGAGTATGCCCCTGCTGAGGCCAGACAATGGAACCCGACATGATAAATGTGGCAGAGGCTAGCCAGACAATGAACACAGAGCATATAAAGTGGCAAGACTAAAAAAGAAAAAAAGACTGTCTAAGAAATTGTATCGGCTAACTAACTTCCAAATTTACGAAGACCTGATGAGCACAGAACTGTGTGTGGACTGATGCAACGTCAGCTTCGAATGGAAGGCCTAACTGATGCTCATTAATGGAAAATACCCTGAAAATCACATGACTGTTGTGAAAACAAATACACATATCTTTGTTCGTCAGTTATTGCTAATCTTTCCTTTATTCGTCTTTTCTGTCTTTTCCATGACAAAACAGAAAAAAAAAGAAAGAAAAAAGAAAATACTTTCTACATGATTCAAACATCTCCCACCGTTTGGAAAACTTCATACTGTCTTTTTCCCTATTCCGTCAGTTGTTTAGACGTCCAACACAAGAGAAGATGGTACCGAGAGGTTCAATATGAATTAATTAGAGTGTCCAAAGGGCAAAGCTCAGCAGACAGAAGCATGCAGTGGAGTCAGAAATGTCGAACAAAGAAAGAAACAATTGAACTATGACTGTCACGTATGTGATGGTGAATGATGACTGTCACGATGTGAGTGGTGAATGATGACTGTCACGATGTGAGTGGAACCTTGCAGGAATACCGTGTATACAGTGTAGCCGCCAGCACCTGTTAAGTGTCTACAGTGGTAGCCGTCAGGCCACGGTAAGTGTTAAACAGTGTAGCCGTCAGTGCCACATAAGTGGTATACAGTGAAAGTCGCCTAGCGCCCATGGTAAGTGTATACAGTGTAGTCCGCCAGCGCCACGTTAAGTGAATACAGTGTAGTCGCCAGCGCCAACGTAAAGTTGTATACATGTAGCCGCCATCACCAGGTTATGTGTATACAGGTAGCCGTCAGTGCCACGTTAAGTGTAATACAGTGTAGCCGCCAGCAACCAGGTTAAGTGTATACAGTGGTAACCGTCAGCGCAGTTAAGTGTATACAATGTAATCCTCCAGCACAGGTTAGTGTATACATGTAATCTCCATCGTCACATAAGTTATACAGTGTAGCCGCCAGCACCAACCAGTTAAGTGTATACAGTGTAGTCCGCCAGCACCACGCTAAGAGTATACAGTATAGTCGCCAGCGCCAGGTTAAGTGTAAACAGTGATCGCCAGCGCCACGTTAAGTGTATACAGTGGTATCGCCAGCACCAGGTTAAGTGTATACAGTGTATCGCCAGCGCCGCTCACGTTAAGTGTATACAAGTTGTAGTCGCCGAGCACCAGTTAGAGTGTATACAGTGTACTCGCCAGCACCAGGTAAGTGTATACAGTGTAGTCGCCAGCGCACGTTAAGTGTATACAGTGTAGTCGCCAGCACCAAGGTTAAGTGTATACAGTGTAGTCGCCAGCACCAGTTAAGTGTAATACATGGTAGTCCTCCAGCGCCACGTTAAGTGGTATACTGTGTAGTCACCCAGCACACAGGTTAAGTGTATACAGTGTAGTCGCCAGCGCCGCGTTAGTGTATACGTGTAGCCGCCAGCGCCTCGTTAAGTGTATTCAGTGTAGCGCATGCCCAGTTATGTGTATCATTTCTTCTTTAAACTCTGCGGTCATTGTATCATTTCTTTCTTTAACTCAGCCTTATTGGAATCGTTTCTTTCTTCTTCATTAACTCAGCCTTATTGTATCATATCTTCATTAACTCAGCTTTATTGTAGCGTTCTTCATTTACTCAGCCTTTATTGTATCTTTCTTCCTATTAACTCGCCTTTATTGTTTCATTTCGTCATTAAATCGGCCTTTATAGTATCATTTCTTCTTTAACGCAGCCGTTATTGTTTTCATTTCATTATTAACCAGCCTTTATTGATTCATTTCCTTCATTAAACTCGCCTTTATTGAAATCATTTCTTTCATTAACCCAGCACTTTATCGTATATTTCGTCATGATTTGTGAGTTATTTTAATGTGAGTGACAGCCCTGATATGACCCTTTGCAGTCGTCTGTGCTATAATCAACCATTACCTTACATTACCTCATAACTTAGCATTTATATCAACTCTCCACACTCAGACTTACATCCATGTTAGTATTTTAAAACCCACATCTGATAATATTGCAGACTTTACATAACTGAAATACCCTAGTGTGCACAAAAAGTTGATCTTATAAAAATTTTGTAACCTGTGACTGTGAAATAGCCATGGCAATTGTCAGCAACATATGAACCATATAAGACAGTATTGACATTATCAAAGTTATTCAACCCAATGCCTGTCTCCTGATAGAGCGAGGTAACACTGAGCATCAAATAAAAGCTGATGCACAGAAACATTTTCTTGCAGACACAAATAATACCATGAGAATATTTTAGTGTTCCAACAATTCAGCCTTGATATTTATGAATTAATCTAACAATGTGCTTTGGACACGATGTAAAGTAGCCAGTTTTTTTAACTAAAATTCTGCTTATGTATATACTTGTCCATATTTAGATTAATTCACAAGAGGACAAATCCTAAGGATTGTTTAATACTTTTTTCAGCATTTTCCCTTTGCTACCTTCTTTTGCGTGACTGCTATTTCATTCCACTTTTTATACCACTGTGAGATGGGACCCAACTAAATCAATTCTTTTACCTGGAGTTATGAAACAATGCAGCATAATGTTTTACTTTCAAAAAGCAAATCTTTTCTAGCTTTGCAGTCCCCAACGCTGTAGTGACTGTAAAACAGATTTGTCCATCCAGCAGAGCCCTTTATATTCTGTGGCATTGTTCAGCCCATATCCACACCGACGCAGTTTTGATTTGCTATGGCTCCAGGTGGGAAAACTAAACTGCACAGGTTAGTTTTTTATCCGCTTCAGTGGATGAGTCTCTGAGATCATTGCGCAAATTTTCAGGATCAACACTGCAGTGTCTGTAACCTCCTTTACCTATTGGCACCAGGTTTGTTATTAAAACAGGCATAGATACCGCCCAGTCATGCAGTCGCAAGACTAATGGAACTGCTGCTCCATTTACAATCCTATCCCTCATCAATATCAGCTTGCAAAGCATCTCAAATGCCTGGCGATCCTCTGAACCCGGCTCGAAGTGAACATCGGCTTTCTCTCCGGTCAACAATGTGGGTGAGCTGGTGTTTAGGTTGCTGGTGTTGAGTCGCTGGTGTTTGCGGCTATTGGTGTTGAGAGTCCGCTGGCGGTTGAAGGTTGCGGTGGTAGGTCACTGGTGTTGAGGTCGACTGGTGTTGAGGTTCCGTTGGCGTTGAGGTTGCTGTGTTGAGGTCGCTGTCGTTGAGTTGCTGGTGTTGAGGTTACCGCTGGGTTGAGTCGCTGAGTGTTGAGGTTCGCTGGTGTTGAGGTCGTCGTGAGGGCAAGTTCATGGGAACGTCCGCTGACGGACGGGTCTGGCGCCCTCGGACAGGGATCGTCACTTCACGCTGTCCTTTGTGCCTGCCAATGAATGAACGTCAGTAGAGGGCGTATTTGGTGGTGTCCATCATATTACGCTTTCTGTGTGACTGGACAATGATATCGTCAGTAGAAGGGGTAGATGGTGGTGTCCAGCATATTAATGCTGTCCTGTGTGACTGGCGGGCAATGATGATCGTCAGCAGAGGGCTTAGTTGGTGGGTCTCAGCATATGCGGATTAGAACAGACAACCACTGAAACACCATGTAAAGTGACACGGCAGCAGTGCAGTTCTCCCACTGGATTGAACAGAACACCACTGAACACCACTAAGTGACAACGGCAGCTGTGCAGTGTCTCCACTGTATTAGAACAGACACCACCTGAACACCAGCTGAAGTGACACGTCAGCAGTGCAGTGTCTTCCACTGGATTAGAACAGACACCCTTGACACCACTGAAAGTGACACGGCAGCAGTACAGTTTCTCCGCTGGTGGAGTGCCGCCATGGCACCCTTGACATTGTCTGACTCTGTGAAATGTTGGTGAGAGGTTTTTCCACAAGACAAGTGGGGAAGTGACAGTGTCTGACCTGTGAAATGTTGGGAGGAGGTTTCCACAAGTGGGGAAGTGACTGTGGACAGGGAGTCAGAAGAAGGGGGCGTTTGGAGAACAATGTCATGAAAAAGGAAGATAAAGGGAATGGATCGGATGAAACGTAAATGATTTTGGACCATGCGGAGTTGGGGTGAACATAGTAGATAAAGGTAATTTTCTAAAGATGAAATGTGTATGCTTCCGCAAAGGCAGAGAGAGAGAGAGAGTGCACGTGTGTTTGTGTGCCTGTTGTGTGTGTGTGTGTGTTGTGTGTGTGTTGTGTGTGTGTGTGTGTCTTCTTCTTTTCTTCCTAAAATAGTTGGTTCACTCAAAAAGCGATAGGCCACCACTACGCATTTAAAAAGTATAATAAAATTACATGTAAAAGTGCGACTCGGTCCTGTTGGGCCCCTGGAGCTAATTTGGCAATAAGGGGTCGCACTCGATATTCCAAGAAGTTAAAAGCAATGGCCAAATTGAGGCCCAGGTAACCATAAAATATCTGGGGAATTAAAATAGGAATATGTCAATATGCAGATCTCAAAACTGTCCCCCCCACCCCCCCCATATCAATTTGCTTTTAAATGAGACTGGGATTTGTGGCAATCTTGATGGCAACCCGGCAGTGAGTTCCACAGCCGTACAGAACTAGGATAAAGATGAATGTAATGCTGTCAATATTTGATGCAGGTATGGTATAACGTGACCGCCACGAAGGCCTGGTGCAATTTTATTCAATAGCTAGTTGTTCCATTGGAATATTCAATTAGTTTAGCTCTCCTTTGAAGAAGATGTTAAGTTTGATAAAAGCTCTTCTCTCTTCTAAGGGTTTCCATTCTAATTTCCTCATGGTCTTCCTAGTATTCCCCTATTCCCTCTGATGTGGTTCCCGGTACGAACCGTGCTGCTGCTTCCTCTGAATCTTTTCGAGGCTATTCAATGTCCCTTTAAATGGTAAGGATCCTAAACTGAGCAACCATATTCCAGTACTGGTCTAACCAGTGTTTTGTAGCAGTCGTCTTTAACCTTTTGGGGCAGTCATTGATATTCCTGTATAAGAAAGCTAAGATGTTATTTGCTTTCTTACATACTAAATTGTAATGTTCTTTCCATTTGAGACGACTATCTATAATCACGCCTAAATATTTTGCAGCACTGGTTTCTTTAAGAATAGTATTATGAATAGAGTATTATGATCTAGTTGGTGAGCGTTTATTACATATACGCAACACTTGGCACTTTTGGGGATGAAATTCCATTTTCCAAGTTCTTTCCCACTCTTGTAAAGCATTTAGATCTTCTTGTAGAATGCGTCTATCATTCTTGCTTCTGATTGTTCTATATACTAAGCTGTCATCTGCAAAAAGCCTTATAGTAGTTCCAGGAGAGAGATTTCTACTTATGTCATGTATATATATATAAATTAAGAAAAAACAAGGGGGCCGGAATAGCTCAGTTGGTAGAGCGTCGGACTCGTGATCCTGGGGTTGCGGGTTCGAATTTCGGTATAGGGGGATTTTTCCCTCGGAGTTAACATTGGTTCTGACTCCATTCCCTATATAGTCCTTCGAATGAGACTATAAACCGAGGTTCCGTGTGTGAACGCACGCACAACATCTTGCACACACGTAAAATCCCATCACCAACTTTCGGAAGAGAAGGCCAGTTTGGCCGTTGGTATGGATGACACGTGACACATAGCATGCACCTTCCCCGAAGATGAGTATGGCTGCCTTAATGGCGGGATGGAAAAGGGTCATACACACAAAACTCCACTGCCTATACGGGGAGTGTCCGCAGGAGTATCAGCCTGCGTACGCAGAAAGAAAGAAAAAAAGAAAAACAAGGGCCTCAGAACAGTTCCCTGTGGTACACCTGACAAGACTGGTTTACAATGGGATGACGACCCTTCCACAACAACTTTCTGCATTCTCCCAACGAGGAATGATTTAGACCATTTTAGCAAAGAACCGCCAGTGCCGATGTGTTCTAATTTAAGCAGCAGGCCCTCATGGTCAACCTTATCAAAGGCTTTAGAAAAGTCTAATAAAATTGCATCTATTTGCTGTCTGTTGTTAAGACAGTTATTAAAATAATTGAGAGTTGTTATAAGTTGAGTCTCACAACTCCTTCGCTGTCTAAAACCCTGCTGGGCATTATTTAAGAAGTCATATTTGTCAAGATGGTCCATTATGCTACTATATATTATTGTGTTCAAGTAGTTTTGCTGATATGGATGTAAGAGATACAGGTCTATAGTTCTCTGCTTTTGTTTTGTCACAATTTTTGAATAAGGGAACAATGCTCGCATCTCGCCACTCATCAGGTATTACTCCCTGGTCCAGTGAAGCTTGGTAAAGTAGTTGGTATACCTCAGTCAATTCATTGGCACATAATTTTAAGAGCTTGCCAGGAACGCCATCAGGACCAGTAGCTTTGTTTTCATTGATGTTGGTCAGTGACTTAAATACTCCTGCTTTGTTTACTTTGATGTTTTTCATTTCAGGGATTTTATCATCATCCTTTAGTCTAACGTTAATTAAAGGCTTGGGATTTGAGATGTGTGTGTGTGTGTGTGTGTGTGTGTGTGTGTGTGTGTGTGTGTGTGTGTGTGTGTGTGTGTTTCAAAGATTTTGTTGCATAACTGTACTACTGTACCATACACCATATTATCTAACAGAAATTCTGATTTGTGATTTTCATTTATGGTTGCCTTGGGGACTTTTTCAGTTCCATTCTGATTCGGCCATGGCAACAAGTCCGTCCTACTGATGGAAATGACCTAAAAAAAAAAAGCAATAGCAGAATACCAGAAATCTGTACCAATGTGCGGCTCCAACCACAGTCCATCATACCCTTATGAGAAGATTGAAATGACTGCCATTGGCTGGACGTGGTAGTTTCACTCCGTGTGATCAGCATTTTTAGAAAATATTTTTTTCATTAGTGTAAGGTTAAACCAAAACAGCCCAGCATGTGTTTATATCAGAAGCGGATCCTTGAACGTTACTAAAGTATCTGTGTTCTGGTAGGAAGGCTCTTGTTGATCTGAATACAGAAAGCTTCCTGGAGACCGCTGTTGCTGGGGCTGGGACAGGTTGAGACCAGCGAGTCAGCATGAAGTAACATGAGCTAATCCATCTCAGAGAACTCCGAGGACAGGGTGATTAAAACAAACTGTACTTTTTCTTCCAGATGAGCCAACAGAGACGAAACTGACGGTCAACGATAATGTCAGCATCACTGTCAACGAGGGTGAGGCGGTGGCCTTGGAGTGTCAGTCACGTGGTCGACCCACACCACGACTTGACTGCTTCAGAGAGGCCTGGTGTTTGGCCATGAAAAATGGGGCCCAGGCAAGGGAAAAGGGGCT
>JAFLJL010006451.1:0-12255 GCA_018398815.1 Conus ventricosus
TCAGATTTCAGTTTTTGCTTAATCTGGTTTTCCTGATATTTTCAATAACATCATTTTCGCGCAAACATTCTTCAAATGAGTCTCTGTCTTTCATGTGAAATAACACTACAGTCTTTAACTGTTCTCTAAAGTCTTTTAAAACCGAGTTATATTTCTGGCATAAAATCCACACACTTATCCCATCATGTCTTCCGCTGAAAGCCAGCTTTGACAAAGTGTTTTCTCTTTTAACTATATCTTTTTCTGCCGAACAGTCATCTATAATAAAGAGTGTCTGCGTTCCTTCAAACACTTTATAAAAGTATTCTAAACACTCACTCAGTTTAGTGCTAGGATTAACTAAATATACGTCATTGTCTGTCCATATAAACCTTCTTTTCATGATATGCTTTGTTCCTTTTAAGTGTTGGACAGAAAATCACAATATGATCAAAATTATAGCGATAAACTGTTTGTAATAAGTCTAGGACAAATATTGTTTTTTCCACAACCGGTCTGCCCACAAATCATTGAACAATGAGGGGATTTTATCATAAAGTTTAACTGCTCCATAGTTTTATAACAGAACTTAATCTAATCCGGTTATTGTTTTTATCATGCCCTCTGTTAAAACTTGTTCAGTATAATAAAATCCTATAAGGTCTAAATGTGTAAGATTAATCCAATTCAGTGCTGTAAGATTGTTTCTATTTAGACTAATATTGATTTTGTTGCTTGTTGTTATGACCTTAATATCCTCACCATTGTGAAGAATGACAACAGAAAACTTTAAGACTGTTAACGTCTAAGTTTTGCCAGCTAATTAGAATTCCTTTAAAAGGACGTCACTAACGCCCACAACCCCATCCCTCTCCTTATCTTTTAAGACAAAAAATTTCAAATATCATTGTGAACGTGTCCCCTAATTTCATTTGCGGCATGAACTGTAATTTTGTAGAAGCATCTTTTAAAACCGTTTCTCTTCTGTGGAGGATGTACTGTTTTTTCCATACGGCTTTATTTCAATCTCTTTCCGACTATTGTCATCCGGCATAAGACTTACATGTAAAGGGCCAGAGTTGAATGCTTTTCTGAAACTTTTTTGACGGCCAAAAAATGTAAATGGGCTTATGAATTCAAATTTTATGTCCCATTCTAAATATGGTTCTAAGTGCCATTTGGGGTCAGGTTTTCGAACTATTTTATATTCATACTGGCCAACATTATTTGCTTCTAGATTGCGCAGCTGTTCTAGTTTAGGAAACTTTTTGCTGTCGCCAACCTCTTTGCGTTTATAATCACCATCTTTAGTGTACTCAAAACCATACAAAGCGCCTATCTCACCGTTCTGTTCAAAGTCCGCAACATCTGCAAGGTCTTTTAATTCTAAGGTTATACACCTTACAGGCGCTAATGTAACTCCTAAATTCTTCTGGCCCACGCGACATTATTTTTTAGTAACGTATTATTTTATTTCCAAAACAATGTGCAGGTTATCACATTTCACAACTTTCCCCGCTTTGTCTTTGATTTTTATATTAAATGATCCGACCCTCCCACAAACTAATCTTTTAAACTGTAAATTAGGGAATTGTATAATTTCATAATCGCAATATGCAGCTTTCCCTGACGGAAGAGCTCTTAAAACAGTTGAGGGTCTTCCATCATATAAGTTTTCATCAGTGCTTAGCTCATCCAAATGAATATAGAGTAATGAATGTAATGCAAGATCGAGCGGATTTTCTCCCTCATAAGTAGTTTTGTTTGCTGCAACTCTAAAACTATGAACGGGCAGATGGGTAGTTGTAAAGCCTAACATTTTAGCTAGCTCTTTATCAAAAAGGTAACCTACTTCTTCTTCTTCAGGTTTGAAGGCCAACATTGTTTTTAGATTTGCATTGTTAAGTTTGAGAGCAATGTTGAAGTTACTCATTGCTTCTTTTAGTGAGCAAAACCCGTAATAACCATCAGGTATTGTTAACTGGCTAACTTTGGTCCCTGTTTTGTCAATTTTTTGAACCTTATTATTCTTCTTTGATTCACTTATATTAAACCATACAACTTTGTAAAATATTTCATGGAGCGCGACCGTTCTAGTTCCGCATTCGTTATTAATAGCATGTTCTAAAAACGAAGGGCGGTCTTGAGTTGTTATTGTTACAAACATTTTTAAAACAAATTAAAAATGAGTGCATTCAAATATACTGATGCAAAATATTCTGTTGGGCCGCACTACAATCTTAAAAATATAACAACTGACACCCTCGACATTTCTGTGACCCAGACTGACACCTTTCATAAAAAGGTAAGTACTCCATTAAGCAGATATCTTAACCCCCCTGTTAAAAAAGACTACATCGCAAAAGTGTGGTTTAGTCATCCGATGCAGTTTTATCAGAACCAGTTAAACTTTGCTGTGTTTTGTGCATCAACGGGGGTGTGGAGTTTTGTAATGTTTTTGGATCACTTAAATCACCCTTTTAACCCTTTGGGTTTTAAGTCAGTGTATGGGTTTCTTTCTTTTACCCCTTTCCCAAGACGTTTTTTGGGATTTAAACCCTGAAAAGCCCCCTTTTCCCAAAATTTACAAACCTTTTTAACCCCCTTAGCAACAGAAAAAAGACATGAAGGCTTTTGAACGAATCGTAACGAATTAAATTTTAAACCCTAAGCCAGATTTTAGAAAAAAAGTCTAAATCTTAATCATGGTTTAGGCCCCCCTTATTTTTGGGGGGGTGCCCCCAAAAAAAAGTATAACAAGACTGGAATCCCCCTTACACATCTTTCTCTACAGGCCCGGCGTTCCCCCTTTGGGGTTCCATAGAGCAAGACCCCTTAAAACAGCATGGACAACATTTTTTTTTTTAGAATTTCAAAGGGGGCCAAAACTAGACCCGGGGAAAAAAACGTAAAACACTTTTTCGATTACGTTGGTTTTGGGCTAGGTTAAACAAGCACGGGCCCAAGATCGAGCATAACTGATCCTTCCCCGGGCTTTGATGCCCCAAAAAACAATATTACCCAAATTTAGAGGGACGCCAAATTAATTTACAGTTGATTTACCTTAAAGTTTTCAAAAGGTCCCAAAATTTTTTTAACAATACCCCAAGTTTCGAAATTTAGAATTTGCTTTTTGGCACTGGTTTATCCCATGCTGCCTTCTGACCTAAAGACCCAAATGGGTTACAATAAAAAACTAAAATAATGAAATTTCTTAAAAGGCAGGCAATGAAAGAAGGTTGGGAAAAAAAAAAAAAAAAAAAAAAACCAAATTCTGACCAAAAATTTTTTAAAACCCAAAATAAAAAAACCCCCCCAAAAGTTTAATTTCTTCTAATCCCCAAAGGGTTCCAACCCCCCAAAGTCATTGAAATCAGCAAAGCTCGGGGCTCTGTTCGCGATGCCCAAAGAATATGAAAAGCACGGCTTGTTTTTTGGATTAACGGGGCCTTTTGGGGGATTACTTGGTCTTTTTTCTTATAAATGGAAACCCCAAAACTATTCGAGAACTAATGTCCATAAGTGCTCGGCCATAAACCCAACTACTTTCCCTTTCAGAAGACAAAAGCCAGCTGCCCAATACCCCCAATTTTCCCCGGGGTAAAGCTTTCCCCCCGGCTTTCCAAACAAATTTTTTTTTAAAAAAACTTGCAAAAATGATCAAGCTTTTTTTTTTTTTACCCATATTTATCAGGGGGTGGCATGGCGGTGGGGGGTTTACGAACTTTGGCACCCCCCCGCCTGTAATACCCCAAATTACCAGTTGTACTTTTTTGAAAATTCCAAAAAGGGGGGCCGTTAAAACGTTTGGGGCCAATGGGGCCCCCCCTTGCCTCTAAACGGGTTTTTATTCTTTTCTGCTGCGTTGTGTCTTCTTTAAAAAAAATTTTTGGGGATTTTTTTCTTTTATTCTATTCATTTGAGTTTCGTAATTGGTCTGGGTTTAGTTTTGAACTTCTAGTTTTTGCTGATCTTTCTTTTTCAAGATCTTTTAGTTTTTGGATTATTTTTTTCTTTTAAATTTGCCCTAAGTCGGGCATCACCCTAAACGATTTGTTTTTTTTTTCTCTTTTTATTCCCCCCATCTATTCACCTAGATTTTGTTTAAAATTTTTTTTGTTAATTCGCCTTGATGGTTCTTAAACCCTGATAAAAGGGGGGCCCGCTATTTCTCCCCAAGGGTTTTAGCGGGGGAGTGTGTATTCTTTAACGCTGTTTCTTCTAAAAAACGGGTTTTCTGCTTTTTTTTATTGCATTTATTTTTTTCATTCCCCGATTGTTTTTTTTTTTAAAAAGTTCCATTTTTTTGTTTTTTGGGTTTAAAAGCTTTTTGGGATTTCCCTGAAACGTTTTTTTGAATTTTAAGCAACTGCACCCCCTTTTAAATTTTCGGTCTAAAAAGGCCAAGGCATTTTGTTTTCCTTTCACACTGAGTTTTTTGTATAATTGTCCCTTTTGGCAAAAAAATTTTATTTGGGGGGGTTGGGGGTTTAGTTTTTTAAGCCAAACCCAAAAGTTCCCCTTAAACGTTTTTTACAGAAAAATTTATCATTTTTTAAAATTAAAAAATCTTTTTGGGGTCTAAAAATTTCGGGGGTTTTTTGGGCCAAAAACTTTGGGTTTAAAATTTAAAACCTTACTTTCGAAAATTTCCATGCGCATTGAAGCTTTGAGCGTTGTGTGTCAAAGGATCATTTCACTCATGTCGTCCCCAAAGATAAAAAACATCATAATCTTCTTCCCCCTTAAATTTCCCCTTCCAATTGTTTTAAATAATCCCCTTTTTTTTTGCTTAAAAAAATGCCCACAACAAGCAAAATGGCAAAAATTTTTAAACCCCCCCTTAGAAGTCTGAAAGAGCCCCATGGCGGGGAAGGGAATAAAGGGAAATATTTTTGGGTTCCAAAAATCCTTTCCACTTTTGATGCGGGAAATAAAATTTCCCTTACGGGTAAAATTTTCCCCGGGACCAAAGGAGCAGTTAAATTTTTTGTGCCAGGCTCCCCCCGGGTCTTATTTTTAAAAATAGAACTTTTTTAAACCCAAAAACCCCAAAACAGGACATTTTTTACAAATCGGGGGCGGGCAATGTTAAGAAAATTTCTATAAAAATTTGGGGGTAAAAGAAAAAAAAAAATTTTTTCTTTACACAATGCAGCCCATTTTTTTTTAAACCTTTTCTGATCTTGGAAACCCGGGGGAATAAAAGGGGCCGTTTCTTGCGTTTAAAGGGGAAATCGAAAATGAAAAAGGGCGCTAAAACATAGAATAGGCCCCCAAAGATTTTAAAGCCCGGAAAAAAAAAGTATTTTGCTTTTTTTAAATTTTTGGGGGCGAGGGAAATGGGCTTTTCCATTCCCTTAGATTTTGATTTGATAAAAAGCGCTTGCACCAAACTTTAAAGGGAGCATTAAAAAAGACAGTTTTGTCATAAATTAATTTTTAAATTTAATCCCAAACGTGTTACCCAAAATCATCCCCCCACCAAAGGGCAAGTAAAAGCATTTCGGCCTTTCCGTTAAAATTTTAAAGTTTTTAAAGAAACCCTTTCTTACAGGGGGGTTTATTGAGCAACAATACAGGGGAAAAATTAGTAATATTTTACAACAGAGTGTTTTCATCATAAAACCCATATCCCAGAAGCAGGGCAGACCCCAAATATGGAATTTTTTTTTTTACGCCCCAGCAAAAAAACCCCTTTTTTAAAGGTATTTTTTTGCTGTGTGAAGATGAAAAACCCGGGTTTAAAAAGAGCAAGAAAAAAAGTTTTTTTTTTTCCTAAAATAACTGAAAAGTGCAATGTTCGATTAAAGGGTTTTAAAGGTCCAAACCCAAAAATTCCCGTTTAGCGGGTTTTTAAACCCTTTTTCAGCTTTTTTATAAAATTTAATAAAAAAAAAAACTGTTTGGGGGCGGGAGGTGTAGAAAAATTTCCAACAGTTGACCTTTGCTTTAAAAAGTTTTTAACATTTTTCACAATGTTGGGGCTTGATGATTTTTTAACAACAAAATTAGGGTTTTATGGTTTGGGACCAAAGGGGTTCAACAGGGGATAATCATTTTGCAGGGAAAGCGGGAGGACCCTTGTGGGGGGAGGACGTAATAAACATTCAAATTGAAAAGAAGAAAAAGGGCCGATAAAAACCGCTTTAAATGTACATTTTTTTTTTAATATATGATGCGCAGCTGAATTTTTGGAGAAAAAAATTAAAAAGATGAGTTATACTAAATTATTTTTTTATTTAAAAAAACAAAGTCTGTTCAGGTTTTCCAAATGTTCCTTCGCGCCGCCAAAAGAAGAGATAGTTTGAAAAACCCCCAACATTAAAAAAACCCTTTGATTAACCAAAAATTACACAAATTCAAACAATTACTAGAGCAAGGGCCTTTCAAAAAAACAACAAAACCAAAAGAAGGTTAAATTTTCTGCCCCTTTTAAAGCTGTTACTTTGGTTTAAAAACTGGGCCCTCAACCCATAAGTGCTCCCATAGCAGGAACGAGTGTTTTGGGCTTTTGCCAAAGGGGAAAGGCGCACCCGCCCGCTTTAAACCTCAGGGGGGGTTTTTCTTTTAGCTCTCGGGGAGTGTCATTAGCTGTAAGCGCCCGCTGGCAAAAAATTAAAAAAATAAACTCCAAAAGCCACAGCTATGGTTTTTTTTAAAATAATAACGGGTAAACCCCCTTAAAATTGCGGAAAGGGTTTTTTTTAAAAAAAAAAGGCTTGTTTTACTCAAACATCACGGAAAAAAGAAAATTTAATCGTTTACGGGGGGCCCCATTTTGAGGGCTAAAAAGACCAAAAAATTTGGGTCTTTAAAGAAAGGGCCCGGACAAGTTTTTCTCAACCGGCCCGACGCCCCAGCAAATAAAAAAGGAAAAGCTTAAAAAAATAAAAAGAGACAAAAAAAACTCCGGGGTTTAAAAAGTCAAAAGTAACAAAAACCGAAGGGTTTTTTATTCTTTAGTTTATGGTCCAAAACACAAAAAAAAACCCTTATTTTTTGATTCTGATTAATTAAATTTTTTTTTTTAAAAAAATATTTTTAGGGTTTGAAAAGAAGCTCAACATGGCTAAGATTTATGAAGGGCAAGACGAATTTTTTGAAGGGAAAGCTTTAGAGAAGCGGGTTTTTTAAGAGGGACTGAATGATATTGTTTTTAAAAATCATTGAAACCCCAAAAAACTACAAAGGGGAAAAACGTTGTACATGCCCATTTCTCAAATTCCAAGTAAAATAACAATAGACCCGCCGTTAAAGTAATTTTTGGTTTTTTTTTTTAAAACGAAATATATAAAAATAAATGGAAAAAAAATCTAGAAATCTGGGGCTCAAAACCCAAAACAACTATTCTTTTCCATAACGACCCTTTAAAAAACCCCCTTTTTCAAACGAAATGCTTGCCAAAATTTTTTACGCTGCCCGCTTTTAAAAAAAAGCCAAAAAGGAGGCTCTGGTTGGTCAGAGGGCGGGAAATTTTAAGGAAAAATTTTTTGGGATTTTTAAAACAGGCTAAGTATGGCACCCTTTTTTGGCCCAAATCCTTTCATTCCCCTGCCCCCCGAGAGTTGGGAGCGAAAAAAAAGCAGTTCTAAAACATAAAAGAATTCGAAAAACAAAAATTTCTTTTTTGTGGGGTGTTTTCCCCTTTCAAGGCTGCAATTTTATCCGCAAAAAAAAGCCAAAAGAGCCGGGGGGGGGAAAAATTTTAAATATCAGCCTTACAAACAATGACCTTAACTTTTGTGGGGGGTCCTTTCCTTTTTTACGGGATTCCCTTGATCGGTTGAAGAAAAAAACAAACCAATAACCCGTTTAAGTTTCCAAGGGGGGGAAACCCAAAACTATGCCCCAATTTTAAAAAGCTAAGAAAGGCCCCCAACCCAATTTGGGGAAACCAGACAAAAAAAAAAATGTTTACTTTTTACTGAGGTTTTTACCCGCAGGGTACCCAAATTCACATTGATACGAACAAAGAGTAAACTAATGCAGCCCTTTCTTCAAAAAATGGGCACAAACAAGAATTTTTGGGGAAAAGGTTTTTAAAAAGAAAGCCATTGTTTTTAAGCCGCAAGGGGAACAAGGGGAAAAATTGTAAAATTTTTGTAGACCCGTAAATTTCAGAACTAATTAAAAACCCCCCCCCCCGGATCTAAAGTTAGTTTTAAAAAATGGGAAAAGGAAAGCAAAATTCTCCCTACTTTTTTTTACGCCGACTTTTGAATCACTCATTTTCCTTATGTAGGGCCGGCGCCACAAAAAAATTCAAAAACAGTCTTTTAAAGGTTTTAAACATCAAAAATTTTTTCATTTTTCTTTTCCCCCCCTCGTTGTCCCCCCCCCCCCCCCCGGGGCGGATGGCGTTTTTTTTCAAAGCCAAAATTTATATAGAGGGCCCAAAAGCCCGAAAAAAAATACTTCTTAGAACGCATGCAGCAAGTGCGCAATGACCCGTTCTAATAATCTAAACTTATCTGAAATCATAATGGCACCTGAAAACCAAAAAACAGGAAAGACTCAGCCCCCCACATTTTTTGGATTTGGTTTAGGCCTCTCCCTCAGACGCAAAAAGAATTCCCAAAATAAGAGACCATGATTTACAAATTTCGGAAAAAAATTTAGAGGAGCGGCGCATAAAAATGCAACTTCCCAAATAAAGTTTGATCCAAAGCCCTGGGAAAACTGCCCGTATTCTTTTTTTAACTTGCGAGGGGTTTCGACTCCCAAACCCTTTTAAAGAAAGCAGTGGACATGCCCCCTTTAGGGTTTGCCCTGCATTGGGCCCAGTCATCGAAAAAACCCGTGTTTCCCTTTAAATAACATGTCCCTTTTTTTCGACTCTATGCAGCACATGAAAGGGTTTTTATTAGAGTCACCCGGCTATGTTCCCCTTTAAAATTCCCCGCCCCAAAAACGGAAGAACCCTTTTTACTCAACTCTTGTTGAAAGGGGGGGTTTTCCCTTATGAAATAAATGAAAAGTTGGGAAAGGTTTGATGAAGATACCTTCCACCTAAAGGCGCGTTCTTTTCTAGTCTTAGGGGAAAAGGAATCAGGCGATTCTGATTCCCAGCATGCTCAAGATGCGGGGCAGAAGTTTAGAGTGTAAAACGATGGGAGACTATCAGGGACTCCTACTTAATGGCTGATGTTGTTTGTTGGCGGACGTCTTTGAAAATTAAACAGAAAGACCGCATGAAACCAATTATAGCCTGGATCCTGCGCATTATATTTCTGCGCCGGGATGAGTGGGATGCTTCTTAAAGTTTACTGGAGTACAGATGATTTATTGTCTGATTTCCCATGATTCAGATGATTGAAAACGGATTGCGTGGAGGAATTAGTATGGCGTCGCATCATTACTGTTAAGCAACAACAAATACTTGGACGACTATGATCCAAGTAAAAGGTCTAACTATCTCATGTATTTAGATGCAAACAATCTGTATGGATGGGCAATGGCGCAATCACTTCCATTACGTAACTTTAAAATGTACACAGGCGGAGATCCGAATAATATTCAAAAAGCATTAAAGTGGTTGGGCAGTTTAACGCCTGATCAGCAGCGTGGTTTCATTCTAGAAGTTGACTTAGAATATCCTAATGAACTCCATGACCTGCATAATGACTATCCATTAGCAGCAGAAAGTCTAAAGATGGATCCAAGAGAGCCGCCTAAACTTGTGCCTAATCTTCGAGCAAAAAAAATTATGTCTGTCATTACAGGCTTCTACAATTTTATTTAAGACATGGTTTAAAGTTAACAGCTGTCCATCGCATAATTGCTTTTGATCAAGAACAGTTCATGAAACCATCATAATGAAGAACACTGATCTCAGAACTAAATCCACAGATGCTTCAGAAAAAGACTTTTTCAAGCTGATGAACAACAGCTGTTTTGGAAAGACTATGGAGAATCCGCACAAGCGTAAAGATGTCAGATTGGTCACCAAAGAGAACGAAGCAATTAAGCTGACTTGAAAACCAAATTATCAGGACTTTAGAAGATTTCATGATCAGCTTTTTGGCATAATGATGAAAAAAAAGAAAGTCAAATTGGACAAACCTGTTTTTATCGGTTTACGTTATAGAATTATCAAAGCTTTTGATGTTAGAATTTCTTTATGACTACTTTAAGCCTCGTATCCTGAGTCCAGAGTACTTTACACAGATACAGATAGTTTTGTTATAGATATCCCTACTGAAGACATCTATAAAGACATGGAAATAGAAGTAGCTAAAGGCACGCAGGATGGTATGACACGTCCGATTATCCTAAAGACTCGCCTTTACATTCAATTACTAACAAGAAGGTTTTAGGAAAGATGAAGGATGAATTATCTGGAAAGGTAATCAAGGAGTATGTGGGGTTAAGGTCAAAAATGTACAGTATTTCGAGCCAGGAGAAAATCATTAAGAAAGCAAAGGAATACTCGCAGCGTTGTGCAGTCAAACATATCACATGACAACTACAAGAAGCATTGTTTGGTCAATAAGACTTTTCATCATGACAACGTAAAACTGCGATCTAATCTACATGAGTCAACACAACTGTTGTAACAAAGAGTCGTTAGATAGAACAAACACAAAACGTGTGTTTGTTAATCCAGAGTTTTCATATGCAATCGGGCACTGGAGACCGCATAAACAGGGGGGGTTATATTTTTCATCAACTTTTATTATAAGATCAATCATAGCTTCATCCAATTCATTAAATCTTTTCTCATGTTTGCTTGACGCGTTCGAATTTTTTTAATTATTTCAGATATTCTTTTTCCCAATTTGGGGGTTTAAGTTGTAGGTGATCTGGATGATTTAGCATGCATTGATTAATCCCCGAAAATGTTTCCTTAATAGCATTACACGCATGAAATGATTCCCGTATCATTTTCAAGGTCTCTTCCTTTACCATTCTTGTTTCGTTCTGCACTTCCTTCTGAGCTTCCATTTTAAACTCAAATATATTTACGTAAATTAACTAAGCAACTGGAACTGTGTCTGGAGGGATTATCTGCAGTTCTTCTTTCGCAAAAGATCTTTGAGGAGCCGTTGTTTTGTTGTGTCAGTTTCTCGTAAATAATACACGGGCGGATTCATTTTTACAATTCTTTTATTTCATATGGATCAACACTCCAAACTGGATCGGTTGCCCTGATGCGAGTGTCCCCTTCTGGTTCTCCCGGTAAATAAAGGTACCTTACTTTTAAACCAAACGGTAATAGTTTTGCTGGGTGTACTGGAGGCTTCAGCAACATTTATTGTTTTTCTTTTGATTGCTTGTACTGGTTTAACCCTTTAAATTCTTCATTATTCATTGCGCGCAAAACTGAGGGCAGTCTTCTAACCCATTCTGTGTTGCGAGAGATTGTCAATAAGCTCTCTGTGATACTGGTAGGAAAAAAGTCTTTCGGATAACTGTTTGTTAAAGTTTTCGACTAAAGCCTGTGATCTGTGAACTCCTGGAATGCCTCTTCTAATGGTAACTCTATGTTTTAACAACAATTGATTCACTTGCCCTTTAAATCTTTCCATCATCAACTTGAATCATGCGAGGGTAAGTTAGCGGGCCTCGTTGGTATATTAGTTGTATGGCGACAGCAACAGCAGAAGCACTCTTTTGTGTTAATGGCTCCGCATCTTTGTATCTTGAAGCCATGTCAATGACTGTGAGTGCGTACTTAAATCTTTTTCGCCTAATCGTATCAGAGGGTAAATATAGAAGGTCCATTTGATGGGTGTCGTTTGGAGTTGTATTGACAAAGTGTGGTCTCTGTATTCGCCTAGGCGCTGGTAATAAATTTGCCAAATCGCTTGTTTAGATAACCATCTTTTGCTGTTTGTTCACTGACTCCAGCTGCTTGGCTTAGCTTTTGTATTGCTGTGATGCCCTTCCAATATCCTTTGGGCGAATAATAGATTTTGTTCATTTTTTATTCAGCCAATATTATGCGCAACAAAATACACAACGGTCATACCAACGGCAATAAACGCGATTTCTTGCATCTTTTGTTTTTCTGAAGCATGATAAAAGTCGCTAAATTTTGGTGGGGGCAATGTCTCGATTGGTTTGCCTGTTACTAGATAATATTGTTTTATTGCTTGATCAACATCTTTAAATGTGTAAGCCGCATGGCCCTGTTTTTTCAGAGTATCATTAATAAAATCTAACTGCTCAATTCTCTGCTTTTCATAGCGATCTTGTGCTGCAGCTAGTTGCTCCACAGCTTGTTATGTCTTTTTTTTCTCGCCTTCATCTCGCAGTTTACTAATGCGTAAT
>JAFLJL010006452.1:0-12447 GCA_018398815.1 Conus ventricosus
GAAAAAAACAAACTTTTTCAAAAATTTCCCCCCCGGCAATGGCCAACTAACAACTCCAAACGACAACCCATCAAGGGACCTTCTATATTTACCTCTGAAGATTAGACGAAAAAGATTTAAAGTACGCACTCACAGTCATTGACAATGGCTTCAAGATACAAAGATGCAGAACCATTAACACAAAAGAGTGCTTCTGCTGTTGCTGTTGCCATACAGCGATATACCAACGAGGCCACTAACTTACCCTCGCATGATTCAAGTCGATGATGGAAAGAATTTAAAGCCAAGTGAATCAATTTTTGGGTTGAAACATAGAGTTACCATTAAAGAGGCATTCCAGGAGTTCATAGATCACAGCTTTAGTTGAAAACTTTAACAAACAGTTAGCCGAAAGACTTTTTCTTACCAGTAACACAGAGAGCTGATTGACAATTCTCGCAACACAGAATGGGTTAGAAGATTGCCCTCAGTTTTTGCGCGCAATGAATAATGAAGAATTTAAAGGGCTAAAAGCCAGTACAAGCAATCAAAGAAAAACAATAAATGTTGCTGAAGAGGTCCATTCATCCAGCAAACTATTACCTTTGGTTTAAAGTAAGGTACCTTTATTTACCGGGGGAAGCAGAAGGGACACTCGCATTAGGCAACTGATCCAGTTTGGAGTGTTGACCCATATAAAAAATAAAAAGAATTGTAAAATGAATCCGCCCGTGTATTATTTAACGAGAAACTGACACAACAAAAAAAGCCAGCCCCTCAAAGATCTTTTGTGAAAGAAGAACTGCAGATAATTCCGCCAGGCACAGTTCCGCTTTAATTAATTTACGGTTCTCCAGTGCCCAATTGCATATGAAAACTCTGGATTAACAAACACCCGTTTTGTGTTTGTTCTATCTAATGACTCTTTTGTTACAACTGTTGTGTTGATCTCATGTAGATTAGATCGCAGTTTACGTTGTCATGATGAAAAGTCTTATTGCCAAACAATGCTTCTTTGTAGTTGTCATGTGATATGTTTGACTGCACAACGCTGCGAGATATTCCCTTTGCTTTCTTAATGATTTTCTCCTGGCTCGAAATACTGTACATTTTTGACCTTAACCCCACATACTCCTTGATTACCTTTCCAATAATTCATCCTTCATCTTTCCTAAAACCTTCTTGTTAGTAATTGAATGTAAAGGTGAATCTTTAGGGTAATCTGATGTATCATACCATCCCGCATGTCCTTTAGCACTTCGATTTCCATGTCTTTATAATATCTTCAGTAGGAATATCTATAACAAAACTATCTGTATCTGTGTAAAGTACTCTGGACTCAGGATACGAGGGCTTAAAGTAGTCATAAAGAAATTCTAACATCAAAAGCTTTGATAATTCTAAAACAGTAAACCCAATAAAAACGGTTTGTCCAATTTGACTTTCTTTTTTTCATCATTATGCCAAAAAGCTGATCATGAAATCTTCTAAAGTCCTGATAATTTGGTTTTGAAGTCAGCTTAATTGCTTCGTTCTCTTGGGGACTAATCTAACATCTTTGCGCTTGTGCGGATTCTCCATAGTCTTTCCAAAACAGCTGTTGTTCATCAGCTTAAAAAAGTCTTTAATCTGAAGCATCTGTGGATTTGGTTTCTGAGATCAGTGTTCTTCAAGATGTCTGGTTGCATGAACTGTTCTTGATCGAAAAGCAATTATGCGGTGAACAGCTTGTTAACTTTTCAAAACCATGTCCCTTAAAATAAAATTGTAGAAGTCTGAAATGACAGACATACTTTTTTTTGCCTCCGAAAAAGATTAGGCACAAGTTTAGCCGTCTCTTGGATCCATCCATTAGACTTTCTGCTGCGAATGGATAGTCATTATGCAGGTCATGGAGTTCCATGAGGATATTCTAAATCAACTTCTAGAATGAAACCACGCTGGTGAACAGGCGCCAAAACTACCCAACCACTTTAATGCCTTTTTAATATTTTTTGTACCTGTGTACATATTAAAAGTTGCTAATGGAAGCGATTGCGCCATAATCCCATCCATACAGATTGTTTGCATCTAAATACATGAGATAGTTAGACCTTTTACTTGGATCATAGTCATCTATGTAATTTGTTGTTTGCTTTACAGTAATGTGCGACGCCATACTAATTCCCCCACCAATCCGTTTTCAATCATCTGAATCATTGGTAAATCTGGACAATGATATCAATCTGTACTGTCCAGTAAACTTTAAGAAAGCGTCCCGATCTCATCCCGGCGCAGAAATGTAAATGCGCGGGATCCAGGCTTTAATGTTTCATGCAGGTCTTTCTAAAGTTTTTCAAAGACGTCCGCCCACAAACATGTATCTGCCATTAAATAGGAATCATGAGAGTCTCCCATCGTTTTACAATCTAACTTTTGCCAAGCAACTTGAGCATGCTGGTAAACGGATCGCTGATGTCCTTTCCTCTTAGAGACTAGAAAAGAACGCCCTTTAGGCGGAAGTGTGTCTCGTCAAACCTTTCCAACTGTTCATGTACTCATAAGGGTCAACGCCCTTCTAACAAGAGTTGGTCAAAATATTCTTCTGTTATTGGGCCAGGACTTTAAGGACAAAGCCAGAGACTCTAAAGAACCCATCATGGTGCTGCATAAGAGTCATAAAAAGACATGTTATTTAGATTAAGCACTGTACTTTTCTGATGCTCTGTGCAATGGCATGACACCCTGAAGCATCGTCCACTGCTTTCATATAAGGTGAGAGACCGTAAACCCCGCAAGTTATGAAAGAAATACAGGCAGCTTCCATTCTTTGGATCAACTTTAGGTGAAGATTGCATTTGTTATGCGCTGCACCTCTAAACTACCCAGCTAATGTGATCATGGGCTCTTACTGAGGGGTTTACACTCTTGGCGATAGCTCCAAACCGCAAATCCAAAATGCGTGCTGAGTCATACTGTTGTTGGTCTTCAGGCGCCATTATGATTTTCAGAGATAAGTTTAGATTATTAGAACAGGCTTGACGCACATGCTGCATGCGTTTTAAGAATGTTTTCTGCAGCCTCTGGCCCTTAATAATTCTGGTTCTGAATAAACGCCATCCGACCTGACAAACATGAAGGCAAATGAACAAATCTGATATTACTCCCTTAAGGACTGTTTTTTGAAGTTTTTGTGGCGCAGGCCCTTTCATAAGGAACAATGAGTGATTCAAAGTCTGCGTAAACAACATATGGAGAATGTACAGTTTTTTCCAGATCTTAAAACTAACTTTAGATCCGGTTGGGGGCGTAATTATTCTGTAATACAGTCCTACAGAACTTTTACCATGTATTTAAAAGTTCACTCGCAAGCTTTCCACAGATGGAAATTCTTGTTAAACATTTTCTGCCAGAATTCTTGTTTGCCTAGTTTGTTTGTAGTAAAACACAATAATCTACTCATTGTGCGGTATCAATGTTTAATGGGGTAGCCCCGCTTCGGTGAAAACATTAGTAGTAAGTCAACATGATTTTTTGTCTGGTTCGCCAATTGTTTGACTGTTCTTGGACACTTTAATGGCGCCAAATTTGTTTCCTCCTCCATGATTATTCATTAACAGTTATTGGGTTGTTTGTTCTTCAAACTGATCAATTTGGCTATCACTAAAACAGGAAATGATATTCCATTGAAGTATAAGATCTTTAGCGTATTGCTGATAGTTAGTCACCCTCCTGCGTGTTCGCGGACATGATGCAGCCTTGCAAGAACGCACCACAGGAAACATTTGTTGTCTGAATTTTTTAAGTTTAAAACTGCTCTCTTTAAAACCAACTCCCGAGGAAGCGGAATGTAAGCCGCTTGCCTACAATCGGTGCATGACTAGCCTGTTTTAATCTAAACTCTAAGACTTCGCCCTCTGACCAACCAAGCCTCTCCTTTTGGCTTCTTGGGGGAGCGGCAGCGTCAAACAGTGCAAGCAGTTCTTCTGCCCAGCCGGGTGTTAAGTCGTTATGCAAAATATAGTCTGTTGTTTAGTTGAGACCCAGACTTCTAGATTTTCTTCCGTTATTGTTACATAGTCAATTAAAACAGCTAACATTACTTTAACTGGCGGTCTATTGTTAGTTTGCCTGGAACTTGAGAACTAGCATGAACAACGCTTTCCTGTACGTTTGTTGTGTCCAAGACTTCTAAATCAATATCATTCAGTGCTCTAGATAAACGCTCTCTCTCGAGCATTCCGTCAAACAATTCGTCTTGACCATCATATATCTTAGCCGCATGCTGTCTTTCTTATCTAAGCCAAAATATTTATAAAATTAAAAAAAAAAATACTTAATCAGAACCCAATATCAACGGTCCTTTTTTGCGCCATGGACCCATAAACTAAAGTATAAACACCTTTTGGTGTTGTTAATGTTGAGCTTGTTTAGACAGATTTTAATGTCTCGTTTACTTTTTTGAAGCATTTCCTTTTATTCTGCTCGGGGTCTGGCTTGTTTGATAAAAACTTGCCCTCGCCTTTCTTTGAAAGAACAAACTTTTTGTCTTTAGTAGTCATCAAATCGGCCTGTAAACGATTAAATTCTTCATCGAGATGTTTATTCACAAGCGCTTTATTTATTGTCAGTTTGAAAACGAGCAAGTTTAGCGTTATTAGTTGAACCATAAGCTGTGTGCTTTTTGGAGTTTAGTTTTTATTTTTTTTTGCTAGCAGCACCTACGGCTAATGAAAACAGGCCGATAGCTAAAGACAAACCACCTAGAGTAAAAGCTGCGGGTGCGCCTATGCCCGTTGCTAATATACCAACACTTGTTCCTGCTGAATAGAGCACTAATAGTCGATGCATCCTATAAACATATGTAACAGCATTAAAGGCAATCCTGAATACATCGATTTGTTTTGCTGTATTTTGAAAGGCTAGCCTCTAGTACTTGCAGCATTTGCGTAATTTGGTTAATCTGAAGGTTTTTAATCAGGGCTTTCTATAACAGCAGAATTGACAGCAATCTCTTCTCTCGACATCACCGGAGGCTGTAGGCCACAATTTGGATAAACCAGAGAACAGACATGCTTTTTATAAAATTAAAAAAATTTAGAATAATTCATAATCTAATCTGTATTCTCGAATATTCCAGCTGCGCATCAAATAATAAAAACAAATGTACATTAAGCGTTTTTATCGGCTTCTTCTTCTTACAATTTGAATGTTTATTACTCTCTCACTTTCTCCCGCTTCCATACAACTCATTATCTCAGTTGACCTTAGGTCAATCCAACAACCGTATTTGTTGTTAAATAATCTCGAGTCCTAACACGCTGAAGATTAAATCTTTAGACACAAGTCTGCATTTGGATTTCTACCCCCCCACCCCCAAAACATTTTTCTTATTTTCGTCCAAAATGATGAAAATCTAAGCCCGCAAGCGTATATTTGGTTAGGACTGCCTCAATTGTACATTGCACTTTCGTATTTAGATAAAAAACTTTTCACTTGCTCTTTGAACGGTTTTCATCATCTTCACACAGCAAAATAATACTTAAGCATCTTGCTGCAACTCTAAAACTAAAAATCCATATGTGTACTGCCCTGCCTTCTAGGAGAATGTTGTATGATTAATCACTCCTCGTAATATATTGGTAATTTTGACTGGATATGTTTGTTCAATCACCTTGCTAAGTGAAGGTTGCTAACAACGTCAAACACAAACGAGAATGTCCAGAAAATGCTGTACTTTTTGCTTCAGATGTCCCTGATGATCGATAACGCTTTTTGGTATTCATTAAAAGTTAGTTCAAAAGACAAATCTGTCTTTTAATGCTCCTTGAAGTATGGGATGCATGCGCTTTTAACAACTCAAAATCTAAGGGAATGGAAAAAACGATTTCCATACGCAAAATTACAGACTACAGCCTTTTTGCTGCTTTAGCACCTGAGGCGAGATCGGCGCCTATTCTAAGCTTTAGTGCTTCATCCCATTTTCAATTCCTTGAAACGCACGATCAGCCCCATTCGTTCCCGGTTTGCCATAGATCAGAATAGGTTCAAAATATGTCTGCATTATGTAAAGAAAAATATTTTCTTGCCCCTCAAGTTTTATAGAAATTCTTCTTACGATTGCCCGCCCCAGATTTCTGCACAACAGGTCCTGTTTTGGGTCTGTTGTTGAATCGAGCGCTATTTTTAAAGTAAGACGCGCAGAGCCTGGCACAATCACTTCATCCCTCCTAGTCTGGAAAGTTGACAGTAAGAATTAGATCTGCATCAATAGTAAGATGGATTATTTTGGAACAGTAAATTCCGCTTAGTTCCTTCACGCCAAGGGCTCTTTCAGTTTTTCTATGCGTGTCAAGAATCGCGCCATGTACTTTTTCTGGCTGTTTTATGAAGCAAAATAAAAAGTTATTAATTAAAAACATGCAGGAATTGACGGCGAAAAGGATTATTATGTTTTTTGATTCGTGGAGACGACATGAGTGAAATGATCCCTTTAACACAGCATCGCTCAACGCTCTCAATGCAGCGTGAATACAAAAGTACTGTCGGAGCATTTAACAAACGTTATTAGTCAAGACCTTCCCGAATTTATAGACCCCCAAAATGGATTTTAATTAGAAGATGTCATTGTTTTGTAAAAAACGATCAAGGCGAACTTGTTCGGCTTACACAACTAAACCCGACACTCAAAGTTTTTAGCTGTGGGTTCAATAAGAAATAGACCACAGTGTGAAAGATCAAATCGCCTTGGCATTGCTAGACAGAAATTAATGCGGAGCAGTTGCTAAACTTCAAAAACACTACTACAAAAAACCTCCCTGACCAGATAAACCAAATGCAAAACATGAACTTAATAATTCAGTCAAATCAGCAGGCGAATTAATAAATACAATAGAAAGCAAAACCATCTTTCAGAAGAAACAGCGTTAAAAACAATTAATGATTCCCCATTGCCTATGCGAAACAACGGCCCTTGATCATGCTTTAAGAACCCATTAAGGCGAATTAACAAACAATTTAGCAAAACTAGTGAACTAGATTAGCATATAAAAAGAGAAAAAGAAAAACTCGTTGAGGCTGAATGCCGCCACTTAGGGCATGATATTAAAGAAAGCATAACCCAAAGACTAAAAGATCTTGAACAAGAAAGATCCCAGCAAGACTAGAATGCTGTCCTACTAACCGAAAACAATGACGAACTCAAGTGAGCAAATAAAGAGAAACTATCCAAAGAATTTTATATGAAGACACGACACTAGCAGAACGAATACGAACACTGTTTAGAGAGCAAGGAGTCACATTAGTAAGCGTTATAACAGCCTTAGGAGTTGCAAATAGACACTAGTGATGGCTATTACAGGCGGCGGTGGACAAAGCCCTGTGCCTCCACCTCCATCACCGTATAAATCATGGGTAAAAAAAACAGCATTGTCACTTGCGAATTTATTAAAAAAATTATCTGGTAAAGCCGTGGACGCCTTTCCCATGAATATTTGGGAGTATTGTCAGCTGGCTTTTGCTACTGCAAGCAAAGTAGTTGGCTTTATGGGCCCGAGCACGAGTATGGTCATTAGTTCTCTTAATAGTTGGGTTTAATATTTAGTAAGATAAAGACCAAGTAATCCAAGGCCAGTTAATCCAAGAACAAGCGCTGTCTTTTTTCATATACCTGGTCAACGCGAAACAAGTCCGCAGCCTTTGCTGACCTTCAATGACTTTTTGGGTTGGACTTCGTAATTAAATGACTTAATACTTTGTGTGTTCTTTTATTGGTTTGTAATATTACTGGCTCCAGAATTTATGTTGTATTTCACCAACCTCTTTCATTGCCTGCTATAAAGAAATTTCATATTATAGTTTATTAATATCCTACCTGAGTGTCTGGGTCAGAAGCAGCATGGTATCAACCATTGCCAACACACAGTCTACTTTCGATCTTTGCGTATTGTAAAACATTTTGAATCTTTATAATACTTGAAGGTTAAATCAACTGTAGAATTAATGGCGTCCTCTAAATTTGCTAAGTTAGAGTTTGCGCGTCAAAGCCCTAGAAGGATCAAGTTAAGCCGATTCTTGCCTGTGCTTGCGCCCTAGCAAACACCAAACGTAAGTACGAATAGAGTCGTTATATTCGTTCTATCCCGCCCTAGTTAGGCCCTTATAAGTGTCTAAGATAAAGTTTTGTTCCATGCTGTTTTATGCTCTTGCTCTAGGCCAAGGTGAAAAGCTGTTTCGCTTGAAAGAGAAAGACTGTGTAAGAGAATCCAGTCAAATATAAACTTTCTGTGCATGCCCCAAAAATAAGGGGTGCCAGACCATGATTAAGAACCAACTTATTGTCTAAATCCTTCTTGGTGTTAAAATGAATTCGTTTACAGATCCTTTCAAAAGCCTTCATGTCTATTCTGTTGCTGAATGGTATTAAACGTTTGTCATTCGGTAAAAAGGCGCTTCGAAGTTCAGTTAAAATGGGGGGGGGATCAGAAGGTGTAATAGAAATGAAATCTGTAACACTGACCTAACCAAAGGAAAAGAAAAAAATCAGGATGATATAAGTGATAGCATACGGTTAGGGGGGGGCCCACATCCCATTATGCACAAAACACAGCAAAGTTTTAACTGGTTCTGATAAAACTGGCATCGGATGACTAAACCACGCTTTCCGCGATGTAGTCTTTTTTAATAGGGGGATAAGATAGCTCTTCCATGAGTACTCACCTTTTTATGAAAAGCGACAGTCTGGTCACAGAAAATGTCGAGGTGTCAGTTGTTATATTTTTAATGATGTAGTGCGGCCCAAACAGAATATTTGCTCATATATTTTGAATGCACTCATTTTAATTTGTTTTAAAAAATGTTTGTAACAATAACAACTCCATGACCGCCCTTCGTTTTTTAGAACAAGCATTAATAACAAAATGCGGAACCAGACGGTCGGCGTCTCCATGAAATATTTTACAAAGTCGTATGGTTAATATAAGCAAAGCCAAGAAGAATACAAAGTTGCTAAAAGTAAACAGAGCAGGGACCAAATGAGCCAGTTAACAATACCTGTTGGTTTATTACGGGTTTTGCTCACTAAAAGAAGCAATGATAACTTAACATTACTCTCAAAACTTAACATGTAAATCAAAACATGTTAACATTTAAGCTTGAAGACGAAGGAACTCTTACTTTTTGATAGATAGCAAGCTAAAATGTTAAGCTTTACAAGCTAGCAATTTACCCACTCATAGTTTTATTGCTGAGCCAGACAAAACAACTGTAAGAGGGGAAAATCGCATCGATCTTGCATTACATTTCAGTACTCTATTTTCATTTGATGAGCGGAGCACTGCTGAAAACTTATATTATGAAGGCCCCAACTGTTTTAAGAGCTCTACCGTCAGGGAAAGCAGCATATTGCGATTATGAAATTATACAATTCCCTAATTTACAGTTAAAAGATTAGTTTGTGGAGGGTCGATCATTTAATATAAAAATCAAAGACAAAACAGGGAATCGTGAAATTTATAACCTGCACATTGTCTTGGAAATAAAATAATACGCAACTAAAAAATAATGTCGCGTGGGCCAGAAAAACCAGGAGTTACATTAGCGCCTGTGAGGTGTATAACTTTAGAATAAAAAGACCTTGCAGACGTTTTGCGGACTTTGAACAGAATGGTGAGATAGGCACTTTGTATGGTTTTTGAGTACACTAAAGATGGTGATATAAACGCAAAGAGGTCCGACGACAACAAAAGGTTTTCCTAAACAAGAACAACTACGCAAAAAATCTAGAAGCAAATAAGTTGGCCAGTATGATATAAAATAGTTTTTCGAAAACCTGACCTCAAATGGCACTTAGAAACCATATTAGAATGGAAATAAAATTTGAATTCAAAAGCCCATTTACATTTTTTTTGACCGCCAAAAAAGTTTTCAGAAAAGCATTCAACTCTGGCCCTTTACATGTAAGTCTTATACCGGGACGATACTAGTTCCGAAAAGGAAATTGAAATAACGCCGTATGGAAAAAACAGTACATCCACGCACAGAAAAGAAACAGTTGTAAAAAAAGCTTCTACAAAAAATACAGTTCTTTCCAAGCAGAAAATTAGGAGACACGTTCACAATGATATTTGAAACTTTCTGTCTTTAAAGATGTGGAGAGGGATGGGTTGTGGGCCGTAGTGACGACCTTATAAAAGACTTAATATTAAGCTGCAAAACTTATACTTTAAAGTCTTAACTTGATGTCGTCGTTCCTCACAATGGCGAGTGATATTAAGAACATAACAACAGAGCAACTAAATTCACTGTTGTCTTAAATAGAAACAATCTTACAGGACTTAAATTGATAAATCTTACCCAATTAGCCTCATAGGGTATTATTATACTGAACAAGTTTTGACGGAGATTCTGAAAACAAATAATACTGAATTAGATTAAACTCTGTTAAAAAAACATGGAGCATTAAACTTTAAGAACAAAACTCCCCTCATTGCTCATTGATTTGTGGCAGTACTGGTTTGGAAAAACAATATTTATCTCGACCTGTTTACAAATCAGTTATCGTTATAATTTTAATCAGTATGTGGATTTCTTCCAACACTTATATGGAACAAAGCATATCTATAATAGAAGGTTATATGGCAAATGATGAAAATATATTTAGTTAATCCTAGCAATAAACTGAGGTGAGTGTTTAGATCCAGATTTATAGACTTGTTTGAAGGAACCGCAAACACTATTTACTATAGATGACTGTTCGGCAGAAAGAAGACATAGTTAAAAGAGAAACACTTTGTCGAACTAGCTTTCAGCGGAAATGCCTGCTGGGATAAGTGGGTGGATTTTCTGCCCAAAATATAACTCGGTTTAAAAGACTTAGAGAAACAGTTTAAAGTAACTGTAGTTTTATTCACATGAAAGACACAGACTCATTAGAAGATGTTGCGTGAAAATGATGTTAATGCAAACGCCCAAGAAAAAACACAGGATTAAGCAAAAACTGAATCTAAAAGTTTTGTAAATTAGTATTGAAAACGGATAACCCCTACGCAGTACGTTAGTTTGTAGATAATCCGTATATTTTTTTTGTTAATGAGTCTTACTTGTTCAGAGAACATGGAAAGGGGCATTCTTGGTTTACTTTCGCCCAAACTGGGTGAGGGCGGAAGTGGCCCAGAATGCCCCCTTCCCTGATCTCTACGAACAATCACTTATCTACACATATTCAGCGCAAAGAACGAACAAACACTTATCTACACATCTTCAGCGCAAAGAACGAGCAATCACTTATCTACTCATATTCAGCGCAAAGAACGAACAATCACTTATCTACTCATATTCGGCACAGTAAAACGAGCAATCACTTATCTTTCATATTCGGGCGCAAAATGGGTGTTGAACACCCGTTTTGCGCCGAATAAGTCATGGCTTGTTGTTCGTTGTCGTTGTGTTGAATGTTGTTTGTCTTACCTGAAGAAGACCTAAGAGGTCCAAACGCGTCGTGTTTTGTCCTGTGATCTGTTCGCCCACATTGTCTGGCGGAACCAAAAAACATTTCTTTTTAACATTTTATTTCAATTTCCTTCTCAGTCTTTCGTTCTGAAACATGCAGTCGAATTTCGTCCGTCGGGGGGGGGGGGGGGGGGGGGGGGGGGGGGGGGGGGGGGGGGGGGGGGGGGAGGGGGGGGCGTATCTCTGAAAGTATCACTCAGATTTCCTGACATACACGGTAGTTGACACTGGACATCACGATCATGCCTGGAAGCGGAGAGGACAGCCCTGCCCTGTGGTTCTGTGGAAGCGGAGAGGACAGCCCTGCCCTGTGGTTCTGTGGAAGCGGAGAGGACAGCCCTGCCCTGTGGTTCTGTGGAAGCGGAGAGGACAGCCCTGCCCTGTGGTTCTGGCCAGAATGGAACCCTGCAGCAGCATCTTTTCTGCAGTATCGTCCCCAGCATCTCTAAACATCATTAAAGAAATAGGTGTCGTGCCCTGCTCTCTTCATAACCTCGGTTGGGTTTCTTCTGCACATCCATGTTCGTGATACATATACATTGCGCGGAATAGCTCGTTGGTAGAGTGCCTGACTCGTCATCTTGGTGATCCTGGGGTTGCGGGTTCGAACCTCCGCCGGCCGTTTCGGTACAGGGGGATTTTTCCCTCGGAGTTAACATTGGTTCTGACTCCATTTCCCATACAGTCCTTCGAATGAGACTATAAACCGAGGTTCCGTGTGTGAACGCATGCATAACATCTTGCACACACGTAAAATCCCATCACCAACTTTCGGAAGAGTAGGCCAGTTTGGCCGTTGTATGGATGACACGTTACACATAGCATGCACCCTGCGTGAGAAATGGAAAGAATGAAGGAAGTAAGGAAAATGAGTGATCGATATTGAACGATACTGACTGGATGACACGGGAAACGACTGAATCAAGCGCCAGCTGGCAGCTCTTCAGTCGCACTACCCAGGTAGGCAGCCCGTTGTGTAAA
>JAFLJL010006453.1:10000-11783 GCA_018398815.1 Conus ventricosus
AATTTTCCTTGGGGCGCCCTCTTTTTTCTTCGGCCATCAGGACCCCACGTAGGCATTCGGAAATCTGTTGTCTCTGGCGGGCAAGGCCTATCCATCCCCAAACGCCTTCTTTTACTTCTTAGTGGGTTTCATTTTCGCTTTTTGGGTGGATCTTCTTTGGGGAGGAGAAACAAAAAATTTATCCGTCTGACTCACTTGCTACTCCACCCGTTTTTGGGCGAAAGGGGCCCTAAACCCGCCTATTCCTGTTCTCTGACAAGTAACCAAAAAAAACACCCTACAACAAATATACGGGTTGGGGTTATCCTTTTTTTAATAAATTTACAAAGTTTTTTCAGATTTCATTTTTTTGTTATCCTATGTTTTTCCCCCTGATCTTTTAAAATAACATCTTTTTCGGCAAACATTCTTAAAATATTCTTTTTTATGGGAAATAAAATACGCCCCGCCAAAAGGGTTTTAAAAACGGGTTTTTCTGCTAAACCCCATTACCGGATGTTCTTCCGGGGAAAAGCAGTTTGACAAAGGTTTTTTTTTTTAAATGTCCCTTTCTCCCCCCGAACAGTAAACTTAATAAAAAGTGTCTGCGTTCCCTTCAAACATCTTAAAAAATTTAAAACACCATCAGTTTTTTGCTAGGTTTAACAAAAAAATTTTACATCATCCTTAAAAAACCTTCTTTTATGATAGCTTTTTCCATTTAATTTTGGGGACAGAAAACCACAATAGATTAAAATTATAACGATAAATTTTGAAATAGGTCGGGGACAAATATTTTTTTTTCCCACAACCATCGTCCACAAATCAAGAACAATGAGGGGTTTTTAAAAAGTTTAACTGCTCCATAGTTTTAACAGAAATTAATCTAACCAGTTTTTTGTTTTTATCAGCTCCTGAAAACTGTTCATAAATAAAATCCTTAAAAGGGCCCAAAGTTAAGATTAAACCAATTTAGTGCTGTAAAAAAATTGTTTCATTTTGACTAAAATTATTTTGTTGCTTGTTTTATACCTAATACCTCACCCTTGTGAGATACAACAGAATTTAAGACGTCAACGTCTAAGTTTTGCCAGTAAAATTTGAATTTTTTAAAAAGGACTCACAACGCCCACAACCCCCTCCCTCTCCTTTCTTTTTTGCAGAAATTTCAAAAATTTTTTGGGAACGCGTTTCCCCCAATTTCATTTGCGGCATGAAAAGAAAATTTTGTAAACACTTTTAAAAAACCCCTTCTCTTCTGTGGAGGGTGTCGTTTTTTTCCCCAAAGGCTTTATTTCAATCTCTTTCCGACCATTTCTCTGGCATAAGACTTACATTAAAGGGGCCAGTTTAATGCTTTTCTGAAACTTTTTTGACGGCTAAAAAATTAAAAGGGCTATGATTCAAATTTTATTTCCCATTTTAAAAGGTTTTAAGTGCCATTTGAGGTCTTTTCGAAATATTTTATTTCATACGGCCCAACATTTTTTTGCCTCTAGTTTTCCAGTTGTTTTATTTAGAAATTTTTTCTGTCGCCAACCCCTTTTGGGGTTTAAATCCCCCCATCTTTGTGACCAAAAAAACAAAGGCCTACCACCACTGTTAAAGTCCGCAAAGTCTGCAAGGTCTTTTAAATTCTAAAGTATCACCCACAGGGGCTAATGAACCCGGTTCTTCGGGGCCCCGCGACTTTTTTTTTTTAGTAACGAATTTTTTTATTTTCCCAAAAAAATGTGCAGGTTAAAACATTTAAAAACCTTTTCCCCCCTTTGTCTTTGATTTTTTATTTAAAAAATCCGAAAAA
>JAFLJL010006454.1:0-18072 GCA_018398815.1 Conus ventricosus
CCTACATAGTTGCATGGGCACAAGTTGTGCTGCAGGAGAAAGTGCGTTTAATAGTGAAAGAGCCTGTGGGGCCATGTAGATGGTGTCTGGTTTGGTGAGAGAGCAGATTTTGCAGTTGGTTTAGAGCAGGGGAAGTACCTGGTGGCTTAGGTGTGAAGATTTTGTTCAGCTTAGGTCGTTGAGGTTTTTGTCACGTTTGAAAGTGATCATAGGTTTCGTCTCAAAGGCAGGTTTATGATTTTCTACCATGTGCCAGTTAGACTTCAGGATCCTGCAGATGGGCAGATTTTGAGGATGGAAGAGAAGGCAGGCAGTGGGTCTGTCTGTCTCTTTGGGAGGTTTAGTTTCCAGAGTAGATGTTCTGGATTTAGCTGCAGTGCGGCTGAGAGCATCATTGATGACGGCACTAGGGTATCCACGGTTGGTGAAAAAATCAGACATTTTGGCTGCTTGTATAGTGAAATCTTCTTCGCTAGAGCAGAGTCTGCGTAGGCGAAGGAATTCAGAATATGGAATGCTATTTTTAGTGGACTGGTGGTGGGAAGATGTGTAGTCCAGGTATGAGTGTGCATCAGTAGGTTTGTAGAAGACTGAGGTTTGAAGCAGTCCATCTTTGAGGGAGATAGTGATGTCCAGGAAATTAACTGACTGTGAAATGGTGTAGGTCAGCTGGATGGATGGATGGAAGGTCTGTGCAAAGTTGAGGAAATTCTGGAGGTCATGTTCTGGCATGGATGTGGCTCCCAATCCATCATCTATGTATCTTTTGTAGAGCTCTGGTGTAGGGCCTGTGTAAGAGGTTAGTAAGCGGTGTTCTAGGTGTCCCATGAAGAGGCAGGCATAGGATGGTCCCATCTTGGTTCCCATTGCAACACCACTGATTTGTGAGAATGTGTGGTTGTTAAATTCAAAAGTATTGAGGGTGAGGACTAATTCTGCAAGACTGTTATTCTAAAGTTTTTAGGCTATCTACTTCAGTTCACTTCAGTCATAAACCTGTCTCTAGGCACGAATTTTCTCTGTTTTCAGCAGAAAACCTGCCAAATTTTGTGCAGAAATGGTCAAAGATGAAAAAAAAAACACAAACCTGTTGGTGTGTGTGTGTGTGTGTGTGTGTGTGTGTGTGTGTGTGTGTGTGTGTATAAATCATGCTTAATACAAGAATCGATCAAAACTGTCAGCTGAAAATGAAAAAGGAAAAGAAATAAATACACAATTCATGAGGGGAAAAAGGCCTGAAATTTTTGTTAAAATGTGGATTGATCAAGCTTTATTCAAACTTATAAGTTTGAATAAGTCTCTTTGTCTGTTGATTCAAAAACTGTAGTTAACCAGACATTTTCTTTTTATGTTTACCCAATGTTTCATCAGTACAACAGAAAAGCAAACATTGTGGTTCTTCCCTTGACTAAGTAAAGGCTCAAGGAATGACAGAATGTGCCTAAAGGGATGAGTATTTTCTGCTTTTTCCATGTGTGTGTGTGTGCATGCACACACAATGTGTAAAATGTTTAAATTGCCAAAAATGGCGGTGCAGTATTCTGAAAAATCATTGAAAGAGTGAAGTGTTGTCCCTGAATTAGTGAATAGCCTTGTAATGAACAGTGAGTAAACCTTGTTTACTGTATAGTTGAATTGATGTCCCTACTCCCTCCCTGTCCCCTTCTTCCTCCCGTCCCTCTTTCACAAAGTTAGTAAGATGAAGGTGTCCCCCCATTCTCCTCCCTTTTTGTACTCCCAGTTCTTATAGAACAGGGAGTACTTTAGAATGGGAACGAAGAAATGCTGTGTGTCTGTCTGTCTGTGTGTGTCTATGTGTCCGTGGTCAAAAATGTGTTCCACTCGCTCCAGACAAAACTACTGGGCCGATCTTTCTGAAAATTTGTAGGTATGTTCATTATGGATCAAGGATGATGCCTGATGTTTTAGTTTACCGTTACAGCTGTTACTAACGGCTGTAATGGCCTTAACGCTTTTTCTTCTTTATGGAATATCTCAGAAAGTACTTGGCCGATCTTTGTGAAAATTAGCAGGTATGTTCATTATGGGTCTCAGATGATACCCGAAGTTTTAGTTTACCCCGTTACAGCCGTTACTTACGGCTGTAACAGCCTGTAATGGTTTTTCTTCTTTATAGAATATCTCAAAAAGTACTTGGCCGATATTTCTGAAAATTTGTAAGTATGATCATTATGGGTCACGAATAATGCGTGATGTTTTAGTTTACTGTTACAGCCATTACCAACGGCTGTAACAGCCTGTAACGGTTTTTCTTCTTTATAGAGTATCTCAGAAAGCACATGGCCGATCTTTCTGCAAATTTGTAAATATGTTCATTATGGGTCAAGAATGATGCCCGATGTTTTAGTTTACCGTTACAGCCGTTACTAACGGCTGTAGTGGCCTGTAACGCTTTTTCTTCTCCATGGAATATCTCAGAAAGTACTTGGCTGATCTTTGTGAAAATTAGCACGTATGTTCATTATGGTCTCGGATGATGCCCGATGTTTTGGTTTACCTCATTATAGCCGTTACTAACAGCTGTAACAGCCTGTAACGGTTTCTCTTCTTTATGGAATATCTCAAAAAGTACTTGGCCGATCTTTCTGAAAATTTGTAGGTATGTTCGTTATGGGTCAGGATGATGCCCCAAGTTTTAGTTTACCGTTACAGCTGTTACTAACCGCCTGTAACGGTTTTTCTTCTTTATGGAATATCTCAGAAAGTACTTGGCCGATCTTTGTAAAAATTAGCAGGTATGTTCATTATGGGTCACGGATGATGCCCGATGTTTTAGTTTACCGTTACAGCCATTACTAATGCCTGTAACGGTTTTTCTTCTTTATGGAATATCTCAGAAAGTACTTGGCCGATCTTTGTAAAAATTAGCAGGGATGTTCATTATGGTCACGGATGATGCCCGATGTTTTAGTTTACCGTTACAGCCATTACTAATGGCTGTAACGGTTTTTCTTCTTTATAGAATATCTCAGAAAGTACTCGGCCAATCTTTCTGAAAATTTGTAGGCATGTTCATTATGGTCACGAATAATGCCTGATATTTTAGTTTACCGTTATAGCCGTTACTAACGGCTGTAACGGTCTGTAACGGTTTTTTCTTCTTTATGGAATATCTCAGAAAGCACTTGGCCGATCTTTCTGAAAATTTGTAGGAATGTTCATTATGGTCACGAATAATGCCCGATGTTTTAGTTTACCGTTATAGCCGTTAGTAACGGCTGTAACGGCCTGTAACCATTTTTCTTTTTTAATGGAATATCTCAGAAAACACTTGGCCGATCTTTCCGAAAATTTGTAGGTATGTTCATTATGGGTCACGAATGATGCCCGATGTTTAAGTTTACTGTTATAGCCATTACTAACAGCCCATAATGGTTTTCTTCTTTATGAAAATCTCAGAAAGTTCTTGGCTGATCTTTCTGAAAATTTGTAAGTATGTTCATTATAGGTCACAGACGATGGCCGATGTTTACCAGGATAGTCATTATTAATGGTTACACCAGTCCAAGATGGTTTTTCCTCTTTATGGAATATCACACGCGTATTCAGGATAAACTGGGAGTACGTTTATATGCTTTGCATCTTGTTTTTCCTTGGGCCTTTTTTTAATTTATGATTAAATTTTTTTTTTTTTTTTTTTTTTACTGTGCTTCAGTTTCATGCTGGTATTGTGTCATATCATCTAATAAGAAAATAAGGTTTACCTGTTGGAGGCAGAGGGACAGGAAGTAGAAGTTGTGGGACAGGGAGGACAGATGGGCACTGAAGATGGGCCAGTGAGCAGGGGGTGGGGATAAGGGACAGGGTAGGGGTGGGGGGGATGGGATGTGGTGTGGAAAACAGCAGTGTTCTTCATTGGGCTAGAGCGAGACAATGTTGTTTAGTTATGGCCCAGACAACTACAAAGGCCATGTCACCCCATTGAAGTTGACTGTCAGTTCATCATGTCGAGTTACTAGTCTGTTATGTAGAGAATTTGTACTGGAGCTTTTTTGTTTTTTTGTTACATCTTTTGTTCAACTTCAGTTTCAATACTCCGACTCTGCTCATTCAAGCCTCACTCACAGAACCACCCCGGTTTGCCATTTTGCAGCCATGTCCCAGGCAACCCCTGTTGAGCAGTCAGTTGTAAGTCATGAGGCAGCCTGCCAGGTGAGACGCTGCACTGCTGCCAAAATCTTTTTGGTGGTGTTCAGTGACATCTGTTTTGATCCAGTACATGCACACCACCACTTGCTAAGCCCACTGCTGAGGATGATAATATCCTGTTCATGCATCCAGGGTGAGTGTGGCCCCCTGTGGAGGGTGCCACAGTGTCCAGCTAGCGACAGTCCCCATGACTTTGCCAACACTGACTTAAGTTCAGTTTGGCATGAAGGGCTTAAGAATTTTATTTTAGTTTTGGCTGATTGGATGAGGATTATGATGATGGTGTTGTGTTCCATTTCTCTTTTCCTTTCACGATGATCCAGCATTGACAAGCCTGCGAGATGCAGACAACGTTAGTGTTTGCCAGAAATTTGAGCAACACTTGTGGATATGCATCCAAGATGAAGTAGATGAAACATCAACTGTGTAGTTCCAGTCTTCCCCTATTTCAGCCATACAAAAACACCAACTCACTGGGTAAGAGTATGGGTAGAGTAAAATCCCACAAAAATGGCTTGATAGGAATAGAACCACTACCCCCTAAGCCTGCAATCTTTGATGAATAGCAACTGTTCATGGCTGGTGGTTGCATAGAGTTTAGAAGAAATTCAAGACAAATTTGCAGATGGAAAGAGCACTTCTCTGTAATAGATGAAGGTCAAACAGAGATGAAGCTGTCGCTCTGCAAATTTTGATTTTTTTTTTTATTTTTTCACAACTCGGTCAGGGTATAACTTATTTCTGTCACAATGAATGGTAGTTTAGAATTTTAGACTGCGCTGTTTAGTGAGCCTTAATGGATTCACATGGAAGTGGCGTATCTTATTCAGGTGTGGACACCTTTCAATGCATTTGGCCATGGTAGAGAATGCATTACTTACTTACTTTATTAATCCTCTTCGCTACACGGGTAGCATAGGGCTTCCTGCAGATTTCCAGCGTGTATGCGGTTCTTGGGCTGGCCACCGCTTTGCGCTCACCCCAGGAAGCTTGGATGGAACTCAGCTCGCTGTTCAGCGTCCTACGCCAAAGTTGTCACTGGGCGGCTCGCTTTCTCTGTCCTTGCGGGTTCCCAATCAGTGCCTGCGTGCGATGTTGTCCGGGCCTGGCGTAGGATGTGGTCCGATCCACTTCCACTTTCGGATTCTGATGTGTCTCGATTGGTCTTGATCTGTTCTGGCGCCATAGCTCCTCATTTGCAAATCTGTCAGGCCACTGATGCGGAGGATCCGCCGCAGGCTTGTGTTGATGAAAAGACCTGCAACTTGCGCTCCAGCCTTTGGTGAGTCTCCAGGTCTCGGCCATACAGCAGCACAGGTCTTACATTGGTTTTAAAACGTCTCAGTTTGGTGTGAAGTCGGCACGTTTGCGTCCTCCAGATGGGCTTGGAGGGTGGTGAAAGCAAATCTTGCTTGGGTATTCTGGCCTGATGTCTTCATCGTACCTCTGTCTTGTTGACACTGTCCTAGGTAGTAAAATTTTTCAAACATCTTCTATCTGTTTTTCCCCTAGGCGAATTGCTTTCAGCTGGCTTGTGTTGTGCTCTCTTGGTCATTTGTCTATTCCGTGTGTTCTCCAAGCCAGTGTTAATGGCTGTGCTGCGGAGGCTCTCGGTCTTTTCTAAATGTGGTGGAGGGTTGTGGTGAAGCAAGTGATGTCGTCCGCGAAATCCAGGTCCTCAAGTTTTCCGCATGATTGTCCACTGGATCCGCCATGGTTGGGGTTCATCGCTGTCTCATCACCCAGGTCGATCACAGAAGAGAAGATCAGCGGTGTACAACATAACAATCCCTGACGTACCCCGTGTGTTTCACTAGTGAAGGGTTCCGACACACTCGTGTTGTGGATGACGTGACTACGTTGTTGTCCTTGTACTGGCTCTGTATGATTTTTACCATCTGAGTGGAATCCATAGTGTCTCAGGATTTTCCATGTTACTCTCTGTCCACTGTGTCGATATGGCTTTTTTGGAAATCGATAAAATTGATGTAGATTGGTGACTTGCCACTCAAGAGACTGCTCGATGATGATTCGGAGGTGGCTATCTGGTCGACAAATTGAGCTTCCTGCTCGAAATCCTGCTTGTTCGTCTCTCGCTTTTTCGTCTACTGCTGCCCGGGTGATCCTCTCTTAGGATGATTCTCGTGAAGATCTTACTAGGTAGTGACAGCAGCTGTATCCCTCTCCAGTTCTTCCATCGCTCTGAGATTTCTCCCTTTTGGGTATCTTGATGATGTAGCTTTTTCCACTCTTTCGGCACTTCTTCCTTTTCCCAGGCCCTCTTGAAATAAGTCCATCACGGATGTCTGCCGCGGACCGTCGATTCTGCCTGAGCCACTTCGGTTGTGATGTTGTCAGGTTCTCCAGGGGTTTCTGTTCTTGTCTTCCTGATTGCTTGAATGAATTCTTCTTTGCTGATCGGCCCTAGGTTCACATCCAGGTCTTCTTCCTTCCTCGATGAGTGGTGGTTGTCTTGACTGGCGGTTCCGTGTGTAGCTCGCTAAAGTGTTCCCTCCATCTGTCGCTGCTCTGTTGGTTTGCTCAAGATGTTCCATTCTTCCCCTTCAACTGGTCGGTTTTGTGTTGTTTTCCTACCGACAGCTGCTTTTGTGATGGTGTAGAGGGTCTCATAGCATTCTTCTCGTGCTTCCTGTGCTTGAGTGGAGTCCTTCTACATGGTCTTCGCTTGTCCATTTGGCACCTCTTCTTCACTTCTTGGTCTCCGTTTGCTGTACTCCTGTTGAAGCGTTGTTTCTAGTGCTCCTTGTTCTGGCTTGGATCTCTCTCTGTTTGGTCTTCGTCTCTCTTCTATCTTCTTGATGGTTTCTTCGAGATCCTGGTTGTTGCTGGCGTTTTCCTGTATCCTAGGCATTCTCTTGACTGGCTTATCGAAGGCACTCCTCATCGCTCCCATTTCTTTTCCTCGAGCCATCTCCAGGTTGAGAGGGAGGGCCTGGAATCTGTTGTTCAGGGTGATGACAAACTCCCTCTTCTTTTCTTCTGACTTCAAGCTTTGGTGGTGTCAAAGCGTGGGTGCCTCTGTTCTTGACCTGTAGCTTTGTTCCTGGCATCTTGGATCTTCAGCTTGCCACCAGAAAAGTATTGTGATCTGGATCCCAAAATCTGCACCCTGCTGCCGTCACGTCTTTGTAGGTACGTCTCCTTCTCCTTGAGATCGTGAAAGTGGTCTATTTGGTTTTCAGGCTCAGGTCTGGTGATATCCAATGTCACTTTGTTTATCTTGCGGTGTGGGAAAAACTGTTCCTCCGATGATGAGGTCGTTCATTTCAAAGAAAGTTTGTAAAAGTTCCTCCGTTTCGTTGTTGTGGCCAGTCCTTCTGTTCCTTTCACATGTTCTCTGCCACTATTGTCACCGCAACTTTGGCATTTCATAGTCTCCCATCACTAATGATGACATCTCATTGGCAACTTATCAGTACAGCTTGTAGTTTGTTGGTAAAATTCTTCATTGGTGTTTCTATCAGCCACGTTGGTTGGGGCGTTAGCACTGTTCTATGCTGACCTTCTGAAACTTGAGCAAGAAAAAATCTAGCTGTTAGTATTGCTCGTTGACCGGGTTCCCATTCCATCAGGCTCTTGTTGCTTTCTTGGTCACATGAGTCCAACTCCATTTCTGTGCACACCCCCCTCATCCAGCGGTCCTGAGACAGCAGTGGTGGCCCGATGCTAAGGTGACTTTCCTGATTGACGTCCTTCTCACCTCCACTCAGTCCGAGTTTCTCCAGCTGTACTTGTCCATCTCTCTAGCAACCTGAGCTGCTCTTCAGTTTGTACATTGTTCGTATATTCAATGCTCCAATCGTGAGGCCGGTTTGGAGGAGAGAAGTTTCATCAGTGTGGTCTGCTTCTTCTTGACAGAAGGTTTGGCTGGTCCGCTTCATATACTCTCCTCCGGGTCGTTTCGTAGATCCTTTGAATTTATGCCAGTGTTGGTTTCTGTTAGCAAGCATGGTTTATACGTGGTGGGTGCTAGCCCCAACGACAACTTCCTCCTTTTTTCATCGCGGGGCTTAGAAGGACCGGCATCGGCGGTCGGAGTTTAGAGAATGCATGATTATTTCCCAAGTCTTGAATTAGTTGAAATGAAACGAGCAAATAAAAACTAATCATTTTCTTTTTGTTTTCTGTTAACAATGGTAATTTTTGTAAAATTAAGAATCAAAGAACGTATTCTTTAAATTCAAGTTTATAACAAACAAAGTTTTTTAAAAAGTAACATTTGCACTAACACTCTAGTCTTAACCTTATTTTTCGGTAGTGGAAGTAGGAAGGGGTAAAAAAAAAATAAGAATCAGAATGTGACATGAGACTTCATTCTAACAGTCAAATGGAAGTTAAATGCTTGAATTTTCTGATTATACATAAAGATAAGATAAACGTAAGATAATGTTTGCTTATAGCCCAGCCGACCGCAAAGGGCCACTCAGGGCTGTCACCACGTTAAAATCAACTCACCAGTCATTAAAAAAAAAAACACTTTCCACACTTCTTTAAATGACATCGTCTAGAAACGTACCAGAAACGTCGTTAAAATCTTTCTTCCGTTAAAATCTATAAATCAGATGAAAAATGTTAATCTCTCTCAAAAACTCAAGGATCAATCAGGCGGGACTCCCTGAACAGGTCTCATGGGACTCCGCCGTAAAATGTTTGTGTCCTCACAGCGTTGAAGTCCCACACTCTAAAAGAACCTGTTTCATTGTGAGTGGCGCATGACAATGGATGCAGCACGGAGCTTCTTCATCTTTAAAAGGTAGGCAATGGGTACAATACGAATGGCGGTGTGCTAGTTCGAACATAACATATGACCAAATAAAATATTGGACAAAAACAGCATAATGTCAGTATGCGGTGATGAAACATCTAAATGAGTCAGTCAGTTTGTAAAATCTGCATTGCTCTCTCTCTTTCTCTCTGTCACTTTATCGTATATAATCCTGTCTCTTCTCTCTGTATTTCTCTCCGTGTCACGGCCTGTGCTTCTCACACTTGCTACGCAACACATATACCCACAAAACACGCACACACTTTGGAAACACATTCAGTGACATCCACAACAAACCGACATGTACATTTACACACACAAAACACAAACACATACACACAACTCACACACACACACACACACACCACACACACACACACACACACACAAGCACACACACTCTCTCTCTCTCTCTGTCGTCTTTTGCCCCCCTTTTTACACACACAACAACACACACACACACACACACTCAAACACATGGCGTGTACAAACTTTTTTTCCTTTTGTTGCCTGCCTGCCTGTCTGTTCTGTCTCTGGCTCTCTTCCCACACTCACAAAACACACACACCATCCTCTCCATTAACAAAGGATGGTTTGGAAGAAAGGCACCACATGGGTCTTTTGAAGCAATTCAGCGAGAAGGTTTAGTAAAAAAAAGAAAAGAGAAAAAGAGGTTGGGTGGAAATTAGTGTGCCAGTGTATTGTAAAGAGGAAAGGGAGGGACAAGTAGGTGTCTCAGAGTGCGATGATGGGTCGATCTTGTGCTTCTGAGAGGAAGGTCTGCTCCTCAGTATTCTCTGAGCGGTTCCTACCACCTCTTTACCCGTTTCCCATCCACTCCCCCTCCCAAAATAGAAACTGTGACAGGTGTTTCTTGAAAAAAGGATATGGTGAACTGTTGGGATCTAGCAGGTTGCGTGTTTTCAGGTTTTCTTGGCTGAAAAGTGAAAGGCTGTTCTTGTTTGCTTTCTTCCAGTTTCACTTTCAGACATATTTTGTTGGGATTCACTGTCACTATTTTAAAAAAAATAAAAAATTGTCATTTTTTTTAATAAACAAATAATTATGATATCGATGTCGTTAGCTTGAAATTGATTGAAATCCAGCATACTGAAAATACTTTAAATGCACTGAAGGAAGGCCACTCTATGACCACCATAAACACACACACTTGCTTGCACACGTAGACAAAAGCGTACACCACTCACACATACATGCACATTATTTCTAGTACACACACACACACACACATACTGACAACACAAATACTGACAACACAATGCACACAACACACACACCACACACACACACACACACACACACAACAACACAACAAACACAGTGCCAGTTTCAGTGACGATAAATTAAATGAGGACCAGCAATTTTCTCAGAGCGGAGAGAGAGAGTCGTTTGAAGAGGAAGGAGCAAAAAGACAAATAGAATGTGTGTGTGTGTGTGTGTGTGTGTTTGATGTGTGTGTGTGTGTGTGTGTGTGTGTGTGTGTGTGTTGCTTGCACGCACATCTAATGTGTGTGTGTATGTGTGTTTGTGAGAGAGAGGAGATGGAGGAGTGGTGTGTGGTGTGCTGTGTGATGTGTAAAAATGGGCATGGGTGTGTGTTCAGAGAAAGAATTGAAGCGTATAGTCTTGCTTGTCTCCTGAGAGGGAGAAAATGAAGGACAGAGATCAAACTTGTGATTACAGGGGCTGCAGAAGAAAGCACCCAGAAAAGCACTTAGCAGGCCATTTCCACAAACCCCAGAGAAGAGACTGACCAGCCACGACACTGTGACTCCATTGTAGTGCCCCAGGCAAGGAGCTGAGATTGTCCTTGTCTTGCTTATCCCTCCATGGGGTTTATTCATGCCTTTCACGGGGCTAAATGGCCCAAGCAGGATGGGCACAAGCAAGCAGGGGCAAGATTGATTTCTCCCTGCTCTCTCATTTGAACAGGGCCTGGCAAGCCAAGCGGCTGCCGGCACTTGGGTTAGGATTGGGTGGAGGGGAAGGGGTGAGGGTGGAGGCTGTGTTTGTGTGATAGTAGTGATTGATGACATGCCAAGGAGGTTTAGCTGTTGAAGTGTGGTGCGGGGCTGTCTGAACTATTCTGAGCTGGGTGTGTGGGTGTGTGTGTGTGTGTGTGCTGTGTTGTGTGTGTGTGGTGTGTGTGTGTGGTGTGTTGCAGACAGTTGTTTTACTCTCTGTCCTGAATTCTCCCTGCCACACATCAAAGTGCTGTGTTTAGTTTAAATTAATACTTGTATCACAGCCGCGCTATTGAGGCGGTTCTAGCTTCACTTAGTTGTGGATTTGGTCGGGTTGGGTCTGGGCGGTGTGCACTGTCTTGTGCATCTGCAGAGCCGTGTTAAGTGCCGCCGCAAAGGCCTCTCCAAGGTCTTGAGATTCCCAGTCACACCCTTCAACTGGACATTGTAAACGTGGCATGTTGGTGATGCAGAGCTAGAGTGAGATCGCAGGTGATGCAGAGCTAGAATGAGATCAAGTCGAGACAGTGGCCGTCATAAAAGATGATTGTAGTCACCTTCCTCGGAGTCATAGGATGACGGCTACTGTATCTGAAATATGGACACACTACCACAGGGTTACTATCTAATTATTAATGGTTACACCAGTCCAAGATGGTTTTTCCCTCTTTATGGAATATCACACGCGTATTCGGGATAAACTGGGAGTACGTTTATATGCTTTGCATCTTGTTTTTTTCCTGGGCCTTTTTTAATTTATGATTAAATTTTTTTTTTTTTTTTTTTACTGTGCTTCAGTTTCATGCGGGTATTGTGTCATATCATCAAATAAGAAAAATAAGGTTTACCTGTTGGAGGCAGAGGGGACAGGAAGTAGAAGTTGTGGGACAGGGAGGACAGAGGGGCACTGAAGATGGGCCAGTGAGCAGGGGTGGGGATAAGGACAGGGTAGGGGTGGGGGGGATGGGATGTGGTGTGGAAAACAGCAGTGTTCTTCATTGGGCTAGAGCGAGACAGTGTTGCTTAGTTATGGCCCAGACAACTACAAAGGCCATGTCACCCCATTGAAGTCGACTGTCAGTTCATCATGTCGAGTTACTAGTCTGTTATGTAGAGAATTTGTACGGGAGCTTTTTTGTTTTTTTTGTTACATCTTTTGTTCAACTTCAGTTTCAATACTCCGACTCTGCTCATTCAAGCCTCACTCATAGAACCACCCCGGTTTGCCATTTTGCAGCCATGTCCCAGGCAACCCCTGTTGAGCAGTCAGTTGTAAGTCATAGGCAGCCTGCCAGGTGAGACGCTGCACTGCTGCCAAAATCTTTTTGGTGGTGTTCAGTGACATCTGTTTGATCCAGTACATGCACACCACCACTTGCTAAGCCCACTGCTGAGGATGATAATATCCTGTTCATGCATCCAGGTGAGTGTGTGGCCCCCTGTGGAGGTGCCACAGTGTCCAGCTAGCGACAGTCCCCATGACTTTGCCAACACTGACTTAAGTTCAGTTGGCATGAAGGGCTTAAGAATTTTATTTTAGTTTTGGCTGATTGGATGAGGATTATGATGATGGTGTTGTGTTCCATTTCTCTTCTTCCTTTCACGATGCATCCCAGCATTGACAGCCCTGAGAGATGCAGACAACCTTTAGTGTTTGCCAGGAAATTTTGAGCAACACTTGTGGATATGCATCCATGATGAAGTAGATAAACTCAACTGTGTAGTTCCAGTCTTCCCCCATTTCAGCCCATAACAAACACAACTCACCTGGGTAAGAGATGGTAGAGTTGAAAAATCCCACAAATAAATGGCTCTGATAGGAATAGAACCCACTACCCCCCTAAGCCTGCAATCTTTTGATGCTAGCTACTGTACCATGGCTGGTGGTTGCATAGAGTTTTAGAAGAAATCAAGACAAATTTGCAGAATGGAAAGAGCACCTTCTCTGTAATAGATGAAGTCCAACAAGATGAAGCTGTCGCTTCTGCAAATTCTTGATTTTTTTTTCACCAACTCGGTCAGGTGTATAAACTTCATTTCCTGTCACAATGAATGCTAGTTTATGAATTTTAGACTGCAGCTGCTTTCGTGAGCTTAATGATCACAATGAAGCTGGCGTACTTATTCAGGTGTGGACACCTTTTCATGCTTTTGGCCATGTAGAGAATGCATGATTTTTCCAAATGTCTAGAATTAGTAGAAATGAAACGAGCAAAATAAAACTAATCATTTTCTTTATGTTTTCTGTTAACAACTGGTATTTTTGTAAAATTCAGAATCAAAGAACGTATCTTTAAAATCAAGTTTATAAAAACAAAGTTTTTTAAAAGTACTTTTGCACTAACACACTAGTCTTACCTTCATTTTTCGTAGTGGAAGTAGGAAGGAAACAAGAATCAGAATGTGTCATGAGACATCATTCTAACAGTCAAATGGAAGTTAAATGCTTGAATTTTCTCGAACATACATAAGATAAGATAAGATAAGATAATGTTGCTTATAGCCCAGCCGACCGCAAAGGGCCACATCAGGGCTGTCACCACGTTAAAATCAACTCACCAGTCATTAAAAAAAAACAAAAAAAAAAACACTTTCACACATCTCTTTAAATGACATCGTCTAGAAACGTACCAGAAACTTCGTTAAAATCTTTCTTCCGTAAAATCTTAAATCAGAGAAAAATGTTAATCTCTCTCAAAACTCAAGGATCACATCAGGCGGGACATCCCTGAACAGATCTTCATGGACTCCGCCGTAAAATGTTTTGTGTCTCACATCGTGCAAGTCCCAACACTCTAAAAGAACATGTTTACATTGTGAGTGGCGCATGACATGGAATGCAGCAACGAGCTTCTTCACTCTTTAAAAGGTAGGCATGGGTAAAATACGAATGGCGTGTGCAGCCGAACATACATATGACAACATAAATATGACAAAACCAGCATAATGTCAGTAGGTTGAAACATCTAATGAGTCAGTCAGTGTAAAATATGCTTGCTCTCTCTCTTTCTCTCTGTCACTTATCGTATATAATCCTGTCTCTCTCTCTCTGTATTCTCTCCGTGTCACGGCCTGTCCTTCTCACACTTGCACGCACACATATACCACAAACACGCACACACTTGAACACACATTCATTGACATACACAACAAAACCGACATGTACATTTACACACACACAACACACACACAACACACACACACACACACACACACACACACACACACACACACACACACACACACCACACACACACACACACCCTCTCTCTCTCTCTCTCTCTCTCTCTCTGTCTTTCTGCTGCCCCCTTTTACACACACACACACACACACACACACACACACACTCAAACACATGCGCGTGTACACACTTTTTTTCCTCTCTTGTCTGCCTGCCTCCTGTCTGTCTCTGTCTCTGTCTCCTCTCCCCACACTCCAAACACACACACCCATCCTCTCCATTAAACAAAGATGGCTTTTGGAAAAAGACACACATGGGGTCTTTTGAAGCACTTCAGCCGAGAAGGTTAGTAAAAAAAAAAGAAAAGAAAAAGAGGTTGGTGGAAATAGTGTGCCAGTGTATTGTAAAGATGGAAGGGAGGGACAAGCAGGTGTCTCAGAGTGCGATGATGTGTCGATCTTGTGCTCTGAGAGAAGGGTCTGCTCCTCAGTCTTCTCCTTAGCGGTCCTACCACCTCTTTACCCGGTTTCCCATCCACTCCACCCTCCCAAAATAGAAACCTGTGACAGTGTTTCTTGAAAAAAGGATATGGTGAACTGTTAGGGATCTAGCAGGTTGAGTGTTTCAGGTTTCTTGGCTGAAAGTGAAAGGCTGTTCTTGTTTGCTTTCTCCAGTTTCACTTTCAGACATATTTTGTTGGGATCACTGTCACTACTTTAAAAAAAATATAAATTGTCTTTTTTAATAAACAAAAATCTATGATATCGAAGTAAAGCTGAAATTGATTTGAAATCCAGCACTACTGAAATAACTTTAAAAATGCACTGAAGACAGGCCACTACTATGACCACCATAAACACAACACTTGCTTGCACACGTAGACAAAAGCGTACACACTCACACATTCAGGCACATATGCATAGTACACACACACACACACACACATACTGACACACACACATACTGACAACACACATGCACACACACACACACACACACACACACACACACACACACACACACACACACACACACACACACACAGTGTCACAGTTTCAGTGCACGCATAATGAATGAGAGAGAGAGAGAGAGAGAGAGAGGTCTTTTGACAGAGGAAGCTGAGCAAAAGAACAAATAGAAATGTGTGTGTGTGTGTGTGTGTGTGTGTGTGGTGTGTTTGCATGCACGCACATATACATGTGTGTGTGTATGTGTGTTTGTGAGAGAGAGAGAGAGAGTGTGTGTGTGTGTGCATGTGTGTGTGTGTAAAAATGGGCATGTGTGTGTGTTCAGAGAAAGATTGAAGAGACTCATAGTCTTGGCTGTCTCCTGTAGAGGGAAAAAGAAGGACAGAGAATCAAACTGTGATACAGGGCTGAGAAGCACCCAGAAATCACTTAAGCAAGCCATTCCACAAACCCCCAGTGAAAGAGACTGACCAGCCACAGACACTGTGACCATTGTAGAGCCCCAGGCAAAGGAGGGCTGAGATTGTCCCTTGTCTTGCATCAATCCCTCCATGGGTTTATTCAACTGCCTTTTCACTGGGCTAATGGCCCAAGCAGGATGGGCACAAGCAAGCAGGCCAAGATTGAATCTCCCAGCTCTCTCATTTGAACATGGGCCTGGCAAGCCAAGCCGGCCTGCCGGCCACCTTGGGTTATAGGATTGGGTGGAGGGGAGGGTGAGGGTGGAGGGCTGTGTTTGTGTGATAGTAGTGATTGATGACCATGCCAAGGCAGGTTTAGCTGTTGAAGTGTGGTGCTGGGCTGTCTGAACTATTTGAGCAGGGTGTGTGTGTGTGTGTGTGGTGTGTGTGTGTGTGTGTGTGGTGTGTGTGTGTCAGACAGTTGTTTACTCTCCAGCCTGAATCTCCCTGCCACACATCAAAGTGCTGTGTTTAGTTTAAATTAATACTTGTATGAGAACAGGCCAGAGCATTTGTCTCCTGTTTGGAACATACTAACCAGCTTCTAACTGGCAGCTGTCAAAGAAGGTTTATAACTTTGGGTGCTTAAGTTGACAGTTGACGTGAAGCATGGCACTTGATGGGAGTATTTCAATTGTACACTTGCTGTCATGAGAAGTTTTTATGATGAAGGTGCTTACACTTCAATTGTAAATGGTCATAGTAAGTCAAAGACTTAACCATGAGCCATGTTTATGCCAACAGGTGCCATAAAAATTAACTTTTTAATGATTTATGAGATCTTATTTTTTGTAAACATGCGAGCGTAAGTGCACACAGAGACACACACGCATGTACACACTTACATGCACACTCTCCACACACACACACACACACACACACACACACACACACACACACACACACCACACACACCAGCACACACACACACACACTCTCTCTCTCTCTCTCTCTCTCTCTCTCTCTCTCTCTCTCTCTCTCTCTCCTCTCTCTGGAATGCTTTAACAGTCGTCATGAAACAAAATTTTTTATTTTTTTTAACAAGTCTCTGAAGCATAAAATGCTCTGTGCTAATACGTAGAAGTGTGTTCATGTACATTCATGCAACTAATGCATGTACATGCATATGAGCACACACACACACACACGCACACACATAATTAAAAACCTCAAAACTGCTTGCCAGAAAGCACTGAATATTCTGCCGTCGTAGCCCACACCGACTGGGCGCTGATAAGAAAACTTTGTTGCACCTCTACAGAGCCCTGGTCCGTTCCAAACTGGACTACGGTTGTGCTGTGTACGGCTCCGCAAGATCATTTTACCTCAAACTCTTGGACCCTATCCACCATCAAGGGCTTCGTCTCTGTCTTGGAGCGTTCCGCACCACCCCTGTGTACAGCCTGTACGCAGAGGCGGGTGAACCTTCACTGTCCAACCGCAGGCTGAAACTGTCTTTGAATTATTATATCCGACTGTTCTCAGAACCGCAGAATCCTGCCTATGACTGTGTCTTTGACCCTCCGTTCCAAAGTAAGTTTGAAAACAACCCGAAATGTATTCCGCCGTTTGGTCTTCGTATGCAGCCTCACGTGCGGAATGCAGGTCTAGACCTGGGAGTAGTTTCCGATTTTTTCCAAGTTTCCGGATCAACCTCCGGTGACCTTTTTCATACCAGAGATTCGTTTCGATCTTGCAGCTCTTCGCAAAGAGTCTACCAGCTCTCTGGCGTACAAGGCTTTGTATGCTGAGCTCTGTTTCAAATTCCCATCCTATCAAAAAGTTTTCACTGACGGTTCCAAGTCTGAAGATGGAGTGGCCTGTGCAGCCCACTGCCCTGGGGCTCCTTCTCAGATACTGTTGGAACATATCCATTCAGATGCTTCTGTCTATTCTGCTGAACTTACTGCTCTGGTTCTGGCTTTGAAGATAATCTCACATTCTTCGAAGAGGGACTTTCTGGTTCTGTCGGATTCGCTGTCAGCTTTGGAGGCCATAGCCGGCCGCAACCTTCAGCATCCAGAACTTTTACTTTTTTTGAACTTTTTAGCAAGTTGAAGGCGGACGGTTACAACATTACTCTTGCTTGGGTTCCTGGTCATGTTGGCATCGGCGGGAACGAAATGGTTGATCGTTTAGCCAAGAACGCCACAAGAGAGAAACTGTCCAACACTTATATCCCCTGCTCAGATGTGAAACCCAAAATTAACGATTATGTGAGAGACCTCTGGCAGGAGGATTGGAACACACAGACGAATAACAAACTCTTTCAGATCCGTCCAAACCTTAAGGACTTCCTCCCATCTACGTCGGGTAGTCGTAAAGAGGAAACGGTTCTGTGCCGGCTGCACACCGCCATTCGTATTTTACCCATTCGTACCTTTTAAAGAGTGAAGAAGCTCCGTGGTGCATTCCATGTCATGTGCCACTCACAGTGAAACATGTTCTTTAGAGTGTTGGGATTTGCACGATGTGAGACACAAACATTTACAGGGAGCCATGAAGATCCTGTCGGATGTCC
>JAFLJL010006455.1:0-2500 GCA_018398815.1 Conus ventricosus
CCGGGTGCACTTTTATTCAATACTATTTTCCCATTGGAAAATATCAATTATTTTTGCTCCCCTTTTAAAGAAAATGTTAATTTGATAAAACCCTTTTCTCCTCTAAGGTTCCATTCTAATTTCCTCATGTTCTTCCTAGTATTCCCCTTTTCTCTGATGTGGTTCCCTGTTACGAACCGTGCTGCTCTCTTCTGAATCTTTTCGAGGTTATCAATGTCCTTTAGATGGTAAGGATCCCAAACTGAGCAACCATATTCCAGTACTGGTCTAACCAGTGTTTTTGTAGCAGTCGTCTTTAACCTTTTGGGGGCAGTCATTGATATTCCTGTATAAGAAGCTAAGATTGTTATTTGCTTTCTTACATACTAATTGTAGTGTTCTTTCCATTTGAGACGACTATCTATAATCACGCCTAAATATTTTGCAGCATTAGTTTCTTTAAGAATAGTATTATGGATAGAATAATCTCATCTAATTGTGAGCGTTTGTTACATATACGCAACACTTGGCACTTTTGGGGATGAAATTCCATTTTCCAAGTTCTTTCCCACTCTTGTAAAGCGTTTAGATCTTCTTGTAGAATGCGTGTATCATTCTTGCTTCTGATTGTTCTATATACTAAGCTGTCATCTGCAAAAAGCCTTATAGTAGTTCCAGGAGAGAGATTTCTACTTATGTCATTATATAAATTAAGAGAAACAAGGGCCCCAGAACAGTTCCCTGTGGTACACCTGACAAGACTGGTTTACAATGGGATGACGACCCTTCCACAACAACTTTCTGCGTTCTCCCAACGAGGAATGATCTACAAATTATTGCTTGTGTTCCAATTGGTTGGAGCAGGCACACTGGCAGTGAACTGCTTCATTTGGACTTGTCGATGATGTTACAACCATCTTTTGAAGTCACTTGTTTACTAATCAAGATGATCTATTTGATATACAGTCTTTGATTTAGTAAAATATCAACAGTACGATCGATGCAATTGTTCGTTACTCTCGATCCCGGTTCTGACACCATGTCGTATCTCGTCTTGTGGGCATCGATCGTTGGTTGCCATGAAGTCTCTCTGACAACAGAACTGTCCCGGGCTGAATACAGATATCTAAATACTGATTGGTTAATAATGTAACTCATTATTACACATTTCTCAGGTCTGGAATCCCAATGTTGTTCTGTCTCTTATCCTTATAAGACCAAATTTCTTGTTTTGATGATCACCTTCTGAAATCATCGAATTAACATAAGTTATTTTATTGGTGACCTACTCGTTTTGAGTGAACCGGTGTTTTGGGAAGAAGAGAAGAGAAGAGCAAGCTACATTCTCTCTGACACCTTCTCTTAATATGTTTATACCTAACCAGTAATCTTTCAATACTCTTTCTTTTTTCTTTTTTTTTTTTTGCACATCGAGAAGTTAACAGAAAAATCCGAAAGGAAACACAAACTTACGTTATCGCCTTCCCTCTCTCTTTGCTTTTCGGTCGTAATTCTTAACGGAAGACATTAAACCAGTACACAAGGGAAACAACTAGGCTCGAAATTGACCAAGTGGGGTTCTAGTCTACAGTCACATATAAAGCACAAACTCTTACACGCTGGGTGGTGTATTGAGTCCGAATATTTTTTAATTCTCCCCTTCGTTCTTTTCTACTATTTTTTTCGTAATGCACTCACAATCATCAGGTTGATTTTTAAGGTACTGTATAGGCTTGCAATCAGAGAGAGAGAGAGAGAGAGAGAGAGAGAGAGAGAGAGAGAGAGAGAGAGAGAGAGAGAGAGAGAGAGAGAGAGAATAGAGAGAGAGAGAGATGATGATGATGAGATGATAATCTTTATTTCCAAGGGTAACAGATAAGCAAACACATGCTTTTTTTCATCCGGCCCTTGCCCCGTTAAGGGACTAAGTATGACTAGCGACGAAGACTTACAAAACTTTTAACAAACATACATATCTTCACAACATTAAAAGTTTATGCATTAACAGTTAAGGCGTAGATGACTTTTAAAAGGAAAAAGAAACGATTTAAACAACAAACAAGAATAAAGAAATTGATTACAAGGAAGAAAAGAATTAGCACACACAGATATTTGGAATAAGCGATCCTCCTATCTAAGGGAGAGGAGAGAGAAGAGAGAGAGAGAGAGAGAGAGAGAAGAGAGAGAGAGAGAGAGAGAGAGAGAGAGAGGAGAGAGAGAGAGAGAGAGAGAGAGAGTAGAGAAGAGAGAGAGAGAGAGAGAGAGAGAGAGAGAGAGAGAGAGAGAGAGAGAGAGAGAGAGAGAGAGTTACATTCCTTTTGTAAAAGATTAACATACAACAAACTGCTAAGGATGATAAACTAAGACAACTACAATGCATCAATAATATCAACATTTGTTCTTTCTTTTACATTTATATGATGTGGTTATAAGGCAAAACGAGAACGAACAATCAGTTATCAGTAAGCAGCAATAAATTCCTAGCATCAATAATTATAACATTTATATTTCATGATGTGTG
>JAFLJL010006455.1:7500-10826 GCA_018398815.1 Conus ventricosus
CATACACACGCCCACACACACACGCGCACACACACACACACACACACACACACACACACACACACACACACACACACACACACACACACACACACACACACGCACGCACACACACACACACGTTCATACTCGAGCACTCGTACACACATGCATTCACTCTCACAAACACACTCTTTCACGCACACATACACGCGCGCACGCACACACACACCCACGCTCACACACCACACACACACACACACACACACACACACACACACACACACACACACACACACACACACACACACACACGCACGCACGCACGCACGCACGCAACGCACACAACACACAGAGAAAAAAAAATTCTGCCAATTATATACAATCCTGTACCCCTTTGCACTTCCCGCCCCCCCCCCCCCCCCCCCTCCCCCCCCCCCCCCCCCCCCCAGCCAGGAGCGACGGGATCAAGAGAGATCGGAGCAGCAGAACGGACGACATGAACAGGTTCGAGCTGGTCTCAGTACCACTTGTGTCGCGAATGAACTGGCCGTACCTAACACCGAATTGGATGAACATAGTACACAACACAGGAGGAACACATCAAGCCGATTCGAGATGATGATGACACGTCGCATATTCAGGATACGCTTCGGTGTTTTCGTTCCGATCTGTAGGAGTGAAACAGCAGGGGCTGTCGCGGTCAAATTTGTTGCTCCAGTCAAATCGGTTGCTGGTATACCAGCTTAGGTTTCTGGTATACGACCTTAGCCAAGAATGACGTCATAACGTGTAGTTGCTAATGGTAACGGCAAAACTCCACAGTTTAAGACAACCACTACTACTACACGATTTTTTGGCAGTATTTGGGATTGAATTTGACCAGGCTATGAATTTGACTGATCCTGCGGTCAAATTCGTTGTCGTGCAATATCCTCACCACTCCTGCTGCTGCTACTGTTACTACTACAGAGAACTGTAATATGTCTCTTCTGGCTCACCCGCTCTCACCCGGCCTTGGCCGGTTTCGAGCTGCCGAGCCAGAAACAGACATATTACAGTTCTCTCCTAGTAAACCCTACAAACATACATACTTGGCCGGTTTCGAGCTGCCGAGCCAGAAACAGACATATTGCAGTTCTCTCCTAGTAAACCCTACAAACATACATACTGTGCAGGGTTATCCATTTTCAATCCACACACACACTGCAGGCTGTTCTTTTTTAAAGGCATGCAGTGAAGCGCAGCACTCCCCAGAGATTTCAATAGAAGCATTCAGAGCAATCTAGCGGTCTCCACTCATGCATCGTTGGATTTGTAAAGCGAGGGTTAAATACCTCATAGTGCAGTTCTGAATAGCGAGATTTTTATAAGTGGTTGAAAGGATCTTGCTCAGTCATTCCCCAACCTGCAAAGCGCGGCAGCACCTGCAAAGCTTAGCGGCAAACTAGGCCAAGTGATCATATGTGATCACTTGACCTAGTTGATTGAGGTTGCGCGCGGGACACAACCTGTTTAGTCACAAAGCAAGAAGTGGTCCTAGTAGTTCCCCTTTTTGTTTGTTTGTTGGTGTTTGTGTGTTTTGTCCTACCCCACGCATGCACACCCCACCCCCCACCCCACGCACGCACGTCCCCCCCCCCCCACCCCTGGACTGTCTATTGTGTGTTTGTTTGTTGTTTGTTTGTGTTTGTTTGTGTTTGTTGTTTGTGTGTGTGTGTGTTTTTGTCCTACCCCACCCCACGCACGCACGACCCCACCCCACCCCACGCATGCACACTCAAGTCATCCACAAGTTCTTAACTTAAGTCACTTCTAAGTTATCCTCAAGTTGTACTCAAGTCATCCTCAAGTCATCCTCAAGTCATCCTCAAGTCATCCCCAAGTCATCCCCAAGTTCTTACTCAAGTCATCCTCAAGTCACTTCTAAGTTCTTACTTAAGTTGTCCTCAAGTCATCCTCAAGTTCTTACTCAAGTCAACCTAAGATCATAACTAAGTCATCCTCTAAGTACAACTAAGTTCTTATTCAAGTTATCTTATAAAAAAAAAATACAATCTATGTTTTTATCTTAAATAGTAGATGTCTAATATAGTACACACACGCCTCAAAAAAACGCGTCATCGTTGAGGATGTCTTGCTCAGCGTCCTCTGCGCGAAATCGGTCAGCATAGATCTTAATGAAGTTCTTACATCCTAAGCAACCGCATTGATTACAATTCTGGTCTATGGAAATGTCTTTTATAGACTCCATGTCTTTATTTATTGACTTCATCATTTTAAACAAATAATAATCCGCCATGTTTTATCAAAAATTTAAATTTAAGTTCTTAAAATATTATTGCATTATAAATGGATCAAAATGATGTTTTGTTATTGGCGGTTTGGCGTGCTGTTGTCTTTTTCTGTATTTAGTGGTTCAGATTTTTTTGATTGCTTTTGTTTTTGTTGCCATTGGTTATATTTTATAACCGTAATAACCGCCCCCAGCAGCAGCAATGGCGCCAAAAATGGCAACAGTTTTAAGTTTAATATTCCATGAAGACTTTGGTGCCTTTGAATTAACTTGCTCTTGTTCTGGAGATGGCATTGGATCAACTGTTGGCGTTGGCGGTGTTATGTTTTCATTATGAGTTATATTCTGTGATTGTAACTGTAATTTTTTTTGTTTGTTCCACTCTGCTAATTTTTTTTCCTGCTGCAATGCGTCCAGGATGAGGTGTTTTACTGGTCACTTTCTCGACTTGATTCAATGTTTTCTGATTCAGTGTTTCCTGATTCTGCTGATTTTTCGACTCGTTCATTTTGAAGGGAAATAAAATCTATATGATTAAAAGTAATTAATCCCATGATTAACGGCGATAACAATGTTCCAAATCTGTAATATAAATCACAGCTTAGAGACTCTAATGACTTTGTTAAAACTGGATCTTGCGTTAAATCATACGTAAGATCTTGTTCAGAATCAATGGAGCAAATCTGCTGACTAGTTTAGTGTACAAACTAAGAACCGTTTGTCCTACACTTTTTACCATTCTTGATCCAAGTTGCGCTTCATACCTGTTATGATACTTTATAATGTCTTGCGGCGACATCTGTTGTATCTGTTCTATGCTGAATTCATTTCCGAGGAACTGTTTTGTTTTTCCACATGCTGCCAAAGAATACAGTCTTTCTTTTTTTGGCATAATAGCTTGCTCATCAACCTGGTCATTTGTAATCATAAGTTCAGGAAGGTTTAATAGATCGTCGCTGTTCATGTTTTTATTAATTATAATTATTTTATTTTAAAATGAGCGCTGAAAAAACTGTTGCCAACCTTGTATACCATTCTGCTGTTTTGGGGG